>PVJD01013270.1:0-34933 GCA_004026545.1 Mormoops blainvillei
CCTGGTCCCTACTGCAACCTGGTCTTCCGCCTTCGGGAGCGCTTCCCCAGCTCACCACTCCAACCTCTACCTCCCTCTCCGAGCCCAGGTCCCCACGTGCGACCCCAGCGCCCTCTGGGGCCAGCGCGCAAGGCTCAGAGACGCCTGTTCCAGGAGTGAACAGCCCCACAATCCCTTGCCACTCGGCTCTGGGGCTAGTGATCTACCAAGCCTCACTGTAAGCACTGACCACCACTCAGAGATGGAGCATCTTCATTCATAGACAGTGGGCAACTGTGGGTTTTGTTGGTTTTGTTAGGGCTGGGGTTGTTTGTTTGTTTGTTTGTTTTTGTTTTTCAGTAAAATGCCTTAATCCGTAGCAGCAAAAAGCAGACTCCGGTATGGACATTTAGCAAAGAGCATAGGCCACATAGAGCCAAACACAGATTTTTAGATCCCTTGCCTCTACTGCATGAGCAGTTCTTTTTTCCACCTGTCACCTTCAGCCAACCCCATTCTTGTTTCCCCCCTACTGTTGCCTCAGACTCACCTCAATTTTTTTCCAATTTTATCTTTTTTCCCATCACCTCCCCCATGCATCTCTTCTTTATCTCCTTTCCAAGGTTGTTTTTTCTTCTTTTGTAGTTATGAGTTTTGCTGTATATTTCCCTAATGTTCTGTGAGGAGCTTCTGATCAGCAATTTTTTTAGCATGCACAATATTTATTAGGAAGAGCCTTGTGAAAGAGAAGCAAAATAGACAGCAGTAGCCAGAGGGAGAAGTTGAGGTGCACAGCCTCATCCAACCTCACTGGGAGCTCCAGAGCTAGACTAGCTGGTCAGAGTTGCCCCAGGTTAGGTCGAAACAGCCCGATCCCCTCATTCTTCAGTGTGAAAGACCAAGGAGGGGCCAGGGTCCTGGTCAAGGCAGCTTTTTTCATCTGAGACAATTTCTAAAGGGTGTGACAGTTGAAGGCTTTCTGTCCATAGCACTCCCAGCAGTTATGGGAACAACTCACCGAAGAAGAATCTGGGTGATGCATCACTCTGTCCACCACATCTCCACAATATTGGTTATGGCTTGATATTCATCTCCATTTATTTTGTTCTTTAGCTATGAAAGCAGTGAAGTTATTATAATATTCTTCATAGAAGCCTTGAATATTTGGGTAAAGTCTTATCACCAATTTTCTTTTTCCCTTTCTTCTTGCTTTTCTAACACCCTTTCCCTGGACCTTGTCAATCAAGATAAATACATATTGAATAAATAAATGAATAAATGTCACATAGATGTGATGCCTTGGACTTCAAGGAATATTTCTAAACTTAGAATATAAAATTAGAAAAACAATAGTTAATGAAAGGAGGAAGCTATGACATTGGTTTGTTACAGAAGCAGTTTGTACAATGCCATATTCTCCTGCACTTTAACAATCAAATGGGTATTCTTAATCATGACAGTCTGGGCTTTGCCTTAATTCCCCCTCTTAGTGATAAGAATTGCTACTAGCTAGAACGCACTCAGCTTCATATTTGGACATTTGATTTGATTTATTACTGCTTCACATTTGGACATTTGATTTGATCTATTACTGAGCATTTTTTCATGCTCATAAGCCCACCACCCAGAATTTTCAGGTGTTATTTCTTAGTACTATTTTCATGTTTGTTTCACTATAAAGAAAAGAATTTTTACAGATAATATAATCATATCCTTTAATCCCCATTTCCTGTCTCCTCCCCACCATTGCCAGAGAATTCTCATCATATCATGAATTTCGTGGGTACCATGCTACATGTACAAAGTATAGATATAAATAATCAATATTTATGTTGTGTTGACTGTCAATTTTACATAACTAGCACCATTCTTCAGTTTACTTTTTTCCTCAACTTTATTTTTGAAAACATCACTTATAAATATCTATATGGTTCATTTCTCCCAAAGATTTCAGTTTCCATTATATGAATGCACCATATTTTATTCACTAATTTATTAATATATATTTGTGTTTACAGTTTTTAGTATTACAAACAATACTGTAGTAGACATCCTCACACTTGTCATCATATACACCTGAGGAAGGGTTCTTCTGCAAAATGTACCTAGAAGTTGTATTGATGGGTGGCATGATATATACATCTACACTTTTATTAGATACTGCCAAATTGTTCTCCAGGGTGGTTGCAACAGTTTAAATAGCCTCTAGCAATCTTTCACCACACCATCTCACCAAATTTTAAATTATTTGCCAATGGTATCTTATTTTTAAAAGTTGCAATTTCCTAATTACTGGTAAGATAATGCAATTTTTCATGTGTAATGAAAATAATATTTTTTAACTAATTTCAGATATATGTTCTTACTTTGCAAATCCTACTGTCTTTCAACTTATTACCCACCAAATCTAGCGGCTTTAACCTTTTCAGGGGTGGAAGACAGGTACCACCTAGATTAAAGCAGTTAGCTTTCAGCCTGGAGTTTCAAAGCTGACTCATTCATTACTAGGCAAGTATCATGAGAATCAAATTTTCTCTAGGAAGAAAAATGACAACTTAATTTCTTAAGCAACCTTTAAATCTCAACAGCCAAGTTTGGAAGTCTGAACATAGGCTTTTAATATAAATCATCATCAGAGAGAACTGAGAAGTTCTAACTGAGCAAGAATGGAAAGAGAAAAGACTAGAGAATTTAAGTATCCATGACACCCATGTATCATGACTTTCAGCTCCTTTGAATAAAAATCCTTAGCTTTAGTTTAAGAGAAGCCCAAGAAAAAGGATCCATCCTGAGGAGAAGCAAGGGAAGGAGGAAAGAATACAAACAGGTAACATTAACAAAAAGGTGCCTATGCTATCTGAAGGAGAATTAGAACCAAAAAAATCTGAGATTCACTTATCTGGAAAGTTTATAGTGTACCTGCTCCCCATTCCCTAACCTCAAATCCCCGCTGTACCAATGAGGTGGAGACTCATGAGGAAGATGAAGTCAATTATGTAAACTAAAATTTTCTTTATACAACTGAATACAAATATGTTTATTGACACATTTATTTCTGTTTATTGTCAGTTTATAGCCTTGATTCTTTTTGCTATTATACCTATTAGACTTTATTTATTTGAAATTGTTTATATATTACAGATACTAATGCTTTGTTTCATATGTTATTTTTCTTCTCATATGTCACTCGTTTTTAAGTTGTTTAATTGTAGAGACCTTTATAATTCTCATAAAGTGAAATTTTAGAATCTTTTATAATTTGTATTTTCCCCAAGAAAAACCATAAAGACATTTCCTACACTCTCTTCTGATAGTTTTGAAGACTTGGGGTTTTTTTCCAATTTAGATATTTAATCTCTAGGGATTTTATTCTTATGTCTAGTTTGAAGCAGGGATTAAATTTTCTTCAGATTAAAAGCCTTTGCCCCAAAATCAATTATTGAATCATTTATCCTTTATGATTTATAATGCCAATTCTTTTTTATGCAAATTTCCATCACAATAGCAAACTAAATGCCATTTTAAATAAACAAAAAACTGCATGACTTTGCCACCAGTAGACCCTCTCTTAAGAAAATTCTAAATGATGTAGCTGAAGCAGAAGGACGGTGGTCCCAAGGTGAAAGTTCAGAGAAGCAGGGGGGGAAATAAGGAAAAAGAGAGTCGTATATATGTTGGTGATGAATCTAAATGAATAATGGCTGACAAAAACATTAATAATGTCATACAGTGATAAAAACCAAACAAAGATAGTATTAAAATATATGCCAGCCATCAAGAGAATGAGAAGACAAGTCTCAGACTGGGAGAAAATATTTGTGAAAGATATAACTGATAAAGAACTTTTAGCCAATATTATACAAATAAGTCTAAAATTCAGTAATAAGAAAAAAAGCAGTTCTAAGGGGAAAGTTCATAGTGATAAACGCCTACAGTAAGAAACCAGAAAAATCTCATGTAAACAACCTCACTTTATACCTCAAGAAACTAGAACAAAAAAGAATAACTAAACTCAAAATTAGTAGAAGGGAAGAAATAAAGATCAGAGCATAAACTGATGAAATAGGGACTAAAAAGATATTAGAAAAGAAATCAATGAAACGAAGAGCTGTTAAAAAAAAGATAAACAAAACTGACAAAACCTTAACTATACTCATCAAGAAAAAAAGAGAGAGGACTTAAAAAGTAAAATCAGAAATGAAACAGATGTTACAACTGATACCACAGAAATACAAAAGATCATAAGAGACTATGATCAATCATAGACAGAAAAAAAAAAAAGGACAACCTAATAGAAAAGGATAAATTCCTAAAAACATACAACCTACCAATAGTGAATCATGAAGAAACAGAAAACCTGAACAGATCAATTACTAGTAAGGAGTGTGAATTAGTAATCAAAAACCTCCCAAAAAACAAAAGTCCAGAACCAAATACCTTCACTGGTGAATTCTACCAAACATTTAAAGAAGATATAATTCAAATCCTTCTCAAATTCTTCCAAAAACTAGAAAAGGAGAGAATGCTTCCAAACACATTTTATGAGGCCAACATTACCCTGATACCAAAACCAGACAAGGATGCACAAGAAAAGAAAATTTTAGGGATATAAGGAAAACTTATATCCCTGATGAACATAGATGCAAAAATCCTCAACAGAATATTGCCAAACAAAATTCAACAATACAATAAAAGAATTATATACCATTACCAAGTGGAATTTATTTCAGAGATGTTAGTATGATTTAACATTCACGAACTAATCGGTTCCTCCTGGGACCTCACTGTCCTCATCTGTTAGATCGGCAGGTGTCAGACTAGATCTCCAAGGGCCCTCTCAGCTCTATCCCTTGAGGCTGAAGCCTATAAACATCCATGACAAGTAACAGTAGAGGGTGAAAAATGCATGGGAAAAAGCAAGAAAGGTAAAAGAAGGGAAAAGAGGGGCAATGTCACCTGACAAACTCCTCCTCAGCCTGATTCTCCCAGGTGTCACCTCTTCCAGGAAGCCTTCCCTGAACCCTACCCCATGGTCCTCCTCCAGGCTCCCCTTTAGCACTCAGCAAGGGCCCAGATCAGGGCCTTGCCCTGGCTGAGGGAATACTGGTGAAGTAGAAAAAACAAACTTTTAAGGGAGAGAATACTTAAACTAAGTGTGCTGTCTCCTCTGTGGGTCCAGCAGTGCAAGGAAAGTCCCCTAGAACTGAGCTGACACGGTGTGTAAATCAATGATGTGTGAGTACATAAGAGTGAGTTGGAGAAAGAAGGACCAAGGCTGGGCATCTGCCTCCCCAGAAAAGGGCTTGGGAAGGGACAGGCCCACTGGCTGGTACTAGGAGTAATGCCAGGGTCTGGGGCCCAGGGGCAGATTCCAGAAATAAAGTTTTGAATGCATGCTAAGTACCTAGAGACAGGAGCTAAGGCATGGAGGGAGGCATGAAAAGCCGAAAAGCCAAAGAGAGTGGAGGAGTTTGTGAAGACACTTCTTGACCCCCACCCCCAACTCTGTACCTTACTAACTCCTGCTCAGTTTGCTAGCCTCTGATCCCCAAACTCCCAGTGTAGCTCCTCCCCATCCTGTCACATTCATTTTAGTTAAATGACTATTCAGTATCTGATTGCTTTTCCTTACAGGGCCTGTTAGTTTTGTGAGGACAAGGACAGTGCCCCGTTTACCAGTGAATGGCCAGTCCCAATCCCAACCCTCCTCCTGGCACATGGTAGACACTCAGGAAATATTCATTGAATACAAGAATGAATGAAAGAGAGCAGATGCGGTGGTCTGGAAACCTCCGGAGGCAAGGCAGTCCTCTCAGGGTCCCAGTGGGAGTCGTCCTGCTAAGGATGGATGAGTAGGGACTGGCACATAGGCTGGTATCCCCTGCCACACTGACCGTGCAGCTTGGCCCCAGATCCAGCTAGAGACGGCAAAACCAGGCTGATGGACAGCTGCCGGGGACCACTCAGCACACTCCAAGCAGTGTGTGTAGGTGATTCTTTGCCCTGGTTTGAGGGCCAAACCAGCAGCCTTAAAGGAAGCTTGGGAAATTGTTTCAACCGGCTTGCCCTCCTGGGGCCTGACATCATGCTGGCCTGTTTTCCCACCCTCTGCTGTGGTCTGGTGATTATGAAGCTTGCCTGTGGCTCATTCTCCATCACGCAAGCCCAAATGAGCCACGTTCTTCCTCCAATTCGCACATGGAACCAAAACATCCTGGCCCTGGTTTTACTTTCCCTCCTCAGCCTCTGCGCTCCCCTGGCTGAGGGTCCTTCTGAAATCCTAGAGGTTTGTTCCCAAGTGGTGTATTCCATACACAGCCTGAAGTGGGATTATAGTAGAGATAAATAAAAGATTAGTTTCCAAGTTTCAGGACTAAATAAAGGATCAGATTCTTGGTGATTGGGAGATAAAAGGAATTTTTGGGTTTGTTCATGGATGAACCAATTCAGAAGCAGTTTGGGGCAGTGGGTGGGACCAGGAGCTCAGTTTTCCCTGGGGTTTTCTTGCGGGTCTCCCTCACTACCCACCCCGGCCATCTGGTTTCACTTCTGAGACAGGCTGAGCAAGCGAGGGCAGCAGGGAGCCCAAGCCAGGGAGCTGGCTAGAGTCTCTGACCAGGCTGGGTATTGAGCCAGGGATGGCCGAGCATAACTGGCCCTTCCACTGGCTTCAGGGAGTCTTCTGTGTCCCACTGGAGTTTGATGTCCAGGTAACACTTCCCTTCTCTTGAAGATATTTGCATGACAATCAAAACTCTTTAGAACATCACTAGCAACCTAGGATTAAGCAAAAGCAGTCCTCTGGCATTGGGTATACTTACTCTTATTTTTCACCAAGTTTAACAGCTTTGTCTGTCTTGCTTGTTCCTAGGGCCTGAAAGATTTGGTTCAGCAAGTTAGAAGAGAGAGTAGAGAAGATTCCCTGAAGCAGGCAGTTGAATATCTGAAAGGGAAGAGGGCACCATTAAAAAAAAAAGACAAGGAGAAAAAGAATTCAAGAAGCCCTTGCTATGGGACATGCAGTGGCCTGACAATCACCAGCTGGTGCTCTGAATTCCCAACCCAGGGGCGCAGAGGAAAAATAGGCTGCGCACGTCGAGCTTTATTTATAAAGGTAAGCGAGTCCAGCGTGGCCTCCATGTCCCAAGTGACTAAAGGTACAAAGATCTCCTCTCTTAAAGTATTAAGAGTTCAGCTGGTTGAGAATTTGTCTGTAGGACAGGTCATTCCTTATTGGTTTGAGATAACTGAGGGTTGCTCTGGTTGGATTAAGTATAAGAGGGTTATATCTGTAGTAGTACTAGTAATAAAGAAAAATAGGCATCATTTTATGATAATTTACCAGGCACCGTTTTAAGCACATTTCACATGTTAACTTATTCAATCCTTATAAGAAGCCCATGAAGTTAACAGAACTTGTTCACTATGGGAAAAAGACTCTGGGGAGAAAAGGAAAGAATTGTAATTTTTTAAAATTGAATTTAGTTTGAATTTTTAATAAGCGCTCAAAAATCCAACTCTCTCTTAACAATTCATGAATTCAGTCTGAATGATGATGGCATAAATGACAAATATGACTTTGAAATAAAATATCCAAAAATAGATTTTAATCAGTCATCTACTTTCAAGGTGCATTATCACACCCCGAAACATAAAGATGAAAATGTCAATTTCTATCTAATACATGGGTGTTCGAGAAGATGTCTGTATTTAGCGACATGCAAGAAAAAAAATGCCAAATATTTGACTGCTTTTCACTTTCCACTCTTGTTTTCAGAACCCTGTAGACATCAACATCAGAACTCAATCTCTCTCTCTCTCTCTCTCTCTCTCTCTCTCTCTCACAGACACACACACACATACACACACACCCCAACACCACCAACAACAACACAACCCAAGTGCCCTGGCTAAGCTGCAGTCAACTTACCTCCTGGTTACCCTTTCTCGAGGATCCTGGTAGGTGCAGTTGAGAAGAGTGACACATGTTCCACCCTGGATAATTGATGATGAGCTTCATTGGCAACCCAGACCCACCCCCAACACTCCCATTTTACTGGAGATAAAAGGGGAAATGACCATGACCTGGCTGCTTTCCATGTGGACCTCGCAGGTCAGGTCACAGAAACCGAAGGGCTTCAGTCAGCTAAAGATCAGGCCTCTCTTGGAAGCAGCCAGTGAGAGGTGGAAGGAGCCATTCTTCGAGGTGACTCCCTCATAGATGCAGTCCAGGAACTCCAAAGTGGAAACTCAACTCCTGGAGAGTAACTGGCCACAAACCGAGGCCTCTCTGTTTATTTTAACTTCCACTCTGACCTCCCACTCTGGAGTGGGTGCAGAACAACCCACAGCAGAATTCCTGGGAGAGCTTGTTGAACTCATAGACTCCCAGGTCTCACCCTGTGGTCAGGTCCAGGAATCTCACTCCCTGATCAGCCTTGTGCTCCATAAAGACTGAGAACCACTTTTGTAGAGATGTATTTCACCGGGTTGCAGTTCCTTCCATTTCTACAAGTTTCATATTTGACTTTGCTCCAATTCAACAAAATTTATGGAGAGCCTGCTCTGGACCAGACCCTGTTCTGGGCACAGGGGATGCAGCACTGACAGGGACCTAGGTCCTGCCTTCAGGGAGGCTACTGTGATTTGTGTCAGAACGACAGCAGCTAGAGCGTTTGTTAGGACTCCTTTTCTACAGAGTGAAAAACAGGGCTCAGAGAGTATAAAGAACTTGCCCAAGGTCACACAGCTGCTAGGTAACGTGGCTGGAATTATAATTCACTCCCCTCATCTCAGACCCGTGCTCTTTGCATTGTCCCTCAGAGCTGGGAGGACCCTTAGCAGACAACTAAGTGTTCCAGGAATATCCAAGAGGTTTTAACGTCATTTCAACTCTGATCAGTTAACAGTGATTCCCTCTATACGTGGGGGGCTCTACAGCCATATCCAGGATCACTGAAAGAGATGCTGCAATTAGTCATGTCTACAGTAGGTACAGATCCAGGGAGTGGCTGCATATGGACTATGTATTCGCCTTATTCCTGCATATAGACAAATCCCCCATTTTACTGAAACTGAAGCCCAGAAAGAGAAGTGGCCCAAGTCTCAGACCCAGCACTGGACTAGAACCAAGGCCTCCAAAACTCTAGTCAAGGCTCTTTACACTATCCAGTGCTGCCTTTCCCATGCGGCCAAGGTGATTAAACTGAGAAATGGATGAAACTGTCAGAAATCAAAGACCTTCTGGTGTTGGTTCAAGGGCCCTGTGGAGTCCATGAGAGAGAGGAGGCTGAAACAGTAGGGGGACCAACTCGGGAAGTGGTCCTTGTATTTCTCCCCTCCCAAAGCAGGAAGGAAGAAACCCACATTACTGAGTCTTCACCTGTGCCAGGAACTGTGTTAACTACGTCAATTATCCCATTTACTTTCAATTACCTGATTGTGAAGAAGCTTCATTTTGCAGAGGGGAGCCAGCACTGGGAGAGGTTAAGTGACTAAGCCCAGCTCACAGAACCCAAGGGGCTCAGCCAGGTCAGAATCTCGGGTCTCTGTGGCTCTATAGCCAACCCGTGACTGTGCAGAGTGGGAGGGTTAGAGCACAGGTTTGGGGGTCAGAAAGGCTTTATTTTGAGTCCCAACTCTACCACACGAGTTCTGTAACTTTTGGCAAGTGCCTTAACCTCTTGGTACTTTAGTTTCCTCATCTGCACAATGGGAAGAGAGCAGGGCTTTGCCCAGAGGGTTATTGCTGGTATTAAATGAAATAACATATCAGAAGCGCGAAGCCATATCTGGCATGTAGTAAATGCCCCACAAATAGTAGCTCTTACCATTGCCCTGACACCACACCACCCTGGACATATCGCCTGGACACCTGCCACCCAGTGCTGGCCTGAATGTCCCACTTGGAGAAGGTTCCCACTCTGAGGTTATCTTGTTCATTTCACTTTTCCTACAGCTGGAGTTAGAACCGCAGAGCCCCATATGTAAATGTATGCGAGTGGTATAGAACTCACAAGGGAGAAGGGAGGTGTCTTTGGAAAAGTTAGGAAGCCCATTACCCACAGGCAGACTCACCTCAGAGCCACTGCCACAAGATGGCAGCCTAAGAAGCAGCCATAAATCAGCAGACCTCTTCCAAACCAGGCCTCACCCTGGGCTCCGCTGTCCGATGGAATCTCCCCCAGCTGTGTTCACACCAGCGACAGAGCTGGCTGTGCAAAGAAAAAGAAAAAAAAGAGAAAAAAACTTTTTAGAGCACTTACCGAGGCGGTCACTGCTTTCCCGGGCGCCTTTGGGATCGTAAGCACATCGAAGCTGAGTGGGTCGTTTTTACCTCAGACGGTGAGGCACTGCGTTTTATTTACCCTTTGGTGCTCAAGAACGATGGATGGTTTTCTCTTAAATGCTTTTTTGATGGGTTAAGAATATGCGTATACTTAACTTAAAAGGGTTAGTAAAAGGAAAAATAAAATTAACTACTTGTATATATGATACAGATGCGAATATGGAAGCTTCTGGCTAGCGATACTGCAATCTGTTTTATGTCTTCTGCTGGCTTTTAATCTGCAAAATATCCGGGTTCTAAATCTGGACTTCGGCAGTAAAACGCAGTGGTCACTAGTCTCTGCTTTTGGAAACAAAATCCAAAGGGATGGTGAATTTAGAAGGCCTGAGGCTCCACTCCCAGTGGGTTCTAGTGGGTGCCGGCATCTCCTTGGACCCCCTGACACAAGGAGGGGCACCCCCGCCCCCATTCATTACACAAACTGACATGTATTGTGCTTTATATGCATTATTTGATTGAATCCTCCTCACAAAACCTTATGCAAGTAACATAGCAACTATTATGGTCCCCATCCTATAGTTGAGAAAACTGAGGTTTAGTGACAGCAAGTAACTTGCCCCAAGTTCTTGTCCAGGAAGTGTCAAGTCCAGGAGGCAGGCTTAGTTTCTCTGGCTCCAGTAGTTAATTTCTAACAACTTCATGCTCATACGTGTCCTGACATCCAAGGAGCTCCTCAGCACCCATAAAGGCCCAGACAAAGAGAGTGGGGAGTGGAAAGACCATGGTCTTTGTCCTCAGGGGTCTTTTCATCTGTCTGGGGCCAGAACAACGGTCAGAGTTGCCCCCAAGAGGCTGGAATATTTTTCTTGGAGAAGAATTTTAGAAGAGGTTCTGAAAGAGGAGATTGCACCAAGAGACCAGGGCCTGTTCCTATGGCCCACTTCTGCTGGAGCCCCAGAGGCCCACCATTTGACTGATTTCACCGGATCAGACAGTATGTGTGTGTGTGTGGTAGAGGGGTGGGCTGGGCCATGCTCTAATGACCGAGCCAGCCTGATGTGACCTTGACTTGATCTCACTGTTTACCCACCAATGTCCTTGTCCAGAGGTAACACAATCCGTACCTCAGGCAGGAGCCAATATCAAGAATGGGGCTGGAATCATTGTATTTCCCTCCGAGAGCTGCTGTGACCAAGAAATCCACTTTCAAAGGGCAGCTGATAAAATTGCTGTTTTGACCCTCCTTTTTAACTGAAAACCAGACACCGTCAAAATAGCCTTTCTTTTTATTAGCTACATTATTGGAGAAATAGCGAGGGGTTGATTTCATAATCAATTCTCCAAATAAAGATAATGTCTGTGGAGTAAGCAAGCCAGAGCTGCCCAAGGATGGATACGTGTGTGTGTGTGTGTGTGTGTGTATCCGCCTCCCCTTCTGTGTCTTATCTCAGAGCACGTGATCCCCTCGGACCCTCTGTTCAGCCTCCATAGACAAGACCTCTCTGCCCCGAGCCTTCATGGAATGCAGAGTCATCCAAGCACATTATCCCTGATTTCAGCCTGAAAAGCATGAAGCTCTAATAGAGCAAGCATTATATCAACAACCCCCAGAAGCAATTAACAAATTTTAAATAAAGTTATTCACTCACTTAGGAATCAGCAATTGTTTATTAAGGCACAGGTAAAGTACTAGGTGCTAAGTATACAAAAGTCATCAAAAAATGTAAGCAAATTACCAAAGATGATGGTGACTTGGTGAAAGGAGTGGCAACAGAGATGGAGAGGACAGGGTAGGGTGGATGGTTACCTGGAAGGTTAGACTGAGAGCACTGATGATGCACATGGGCAGTGAGCAAGGGAGGGGTTAAGCTTGATTCCTGCGTCATTTGCTGGGCTTGGCACCCTGCAGACGGACCAGCCTGGGGATGGAAGTGGTTATGCGCTAACTCTTGGCCAGTATGTTCAATAAAACCGTAGGTTCCTTGGAATCATGCAAGAGAGATGTCAGATGAGTCACTGCAGAATAGAAATTTTGGAGTCAGGTAACAATGGAAACCCTGGGCATGGATGAGGCTGCTTGGGCAGAAATGATGGATTGAGGAGAGAATGGGATGCAAAACCAGGTCTTGGAAATCTGTACCACTGAGCTACCTTGCAGTCTCCCCAGGAACAAGAGATTCCAGTCATTTGCCACCATTTCAATGGTGTGGTTTCCAGCCCTGCTACTCACCTGGTGTGCATCCTGAACTCTCTTACTTAACCTGTCTGAGCCTCGGTGTCCACACTCCACACATTCTTTCGCAGCCTTTGATCTCTCCTCTTTTACAGCCCCCCCACCCATGCTCCATCTCTGCCTCGAAACCTCCTCCAGCCACAGCCCCCACCCCGAGCCCCTCAGTGGAAAGCGACGAGAGTTCCAAAACCAGCAGTTTCCCTTCAGAGGGGTTCTCAGACCTGGACTTTCTCTGGAATCACAGGGAGCTTAACAGGACACTGATACCCCACCCCACCCAGAGACACTGTAATTGGTCTGGGTGACCTGTGTGGTGTGACTTTTTCAAAGTTCCCCAGGTGATGTTCATGCACAACCAGGGTTGAGGATCACTAATCTAGAACCAAGAAAGCTGGGGTTGACAAAACTGGTGAAATCCTTCCCTGGTTTTGTACACAACGCCATAACAGGAAGGGATTCCCAAGCGTCACAATCAGCCACCCTGATCCGGCTCCTGTGTTTCAAGACCATGACCATCTTTGACTTAGAAGAAGGGCTCCCCTGGCCTCAGAATTGAGGATCTGTGACCGTTAGTGGCCGAAAGCCCAGGCTTTCGTATCAGACAGCCTGAGGCCCAGCTCCTTCTTGTACAGGCTTAGTCCATCCAGGCTGCTATAACAGAGCACCACAAACTGGGAAGCTTAGTAACAACAAACATTTGTTTCTGACAGTTCTGAACTGGGAAGCCCGAGATCAAGGCACCTGCTGATTCGGTGTCTGGTGAGAACGCACTTCCTGGTTCAGAGCTTGTACCTTCTCTCTGTGTCCTCACATGGTGGAAGGTGCGAGGGAGCGTTCTCAGTCCTCTTTAATAAGGCCACTAATTTCATTCATACAGGCTCCCAAAGACCCCACGTCCTAGTATCATCACACTGGGCATTACGTTTTCATCAGCATATGAATTGGGGGTGGAGGGCACAAACACTCAATCTACAGGACAAGCCTTGGGATTTGGGCAATCTCTGGAGTTTTCCGGGCCTCAGTTTCCTCCCCTGTTAGGAAAGGAACATAGTAACCTGCAGTGTGGGCCTGTCACACGTGGGACTTACTATAATCTCCATGTACAGTAGCCACTCACAGAAAGCTATCAGTAAATCAGTACAGGTGTAGGTGTCATTTCTTTATTTTTTTATCCTTACCTGAGGACATTTTTTCATTGCTTTTAGAGAGAGACAAAGGGGGAGAGGCTGGAGAGAGAGGAGGAAGGCACGGAGAAAAAGGGGGAAACAAACGCTGATTGTTTACCTTTCATGCACACCACAACCAGGGACCAAGCCCGCAACCTAAGCATGTGCCCTGACCAGGAATCAAACCCGCGACCTTTTGGTCTGCAACACCCAACAAACTGAGCCACACCAGCCGGGGCTATGAGTGCAATTTTCATCAGCAGCAAAATTCCTCCCACCTCCCATGGGCTCTCTTTTTCTCCTCCCCTCCTTTAGTCCCTGGATACCGCCTTGTCTTTCCAAAATGTTAAACAGTACCAGGCCATGGGACATGCCCAACAAATAAAAATAACAACAGCTACCACTTATTAAATACCAACCTTGTGTCAGCCTCTTTGCTGATGGTTTAGACCAGCGACTTTCAACTGGTTTGTGGCAAGAGGCACACTGATGTGCTGCAAGAATTTTTAAAACATGCAATACCTAACTATGTAGTCAGAGGCACTGACCTCTTTTCCCTAATATTGTCCCAAAAAAAATGATAACAGCCAACACAACAATAGCCATCCAGTGTGAAAAATTATTTTTTTTCATCAGATTGGCAAAAAATATATATAGTTTTTTGGTGTACAACAGAATTTTGGCGATTGGTTTATGTGTGCCATGCAATGAGGAAGGTTGAAAATCACTGGTTTAGGCTTTAACACAGATGCTCACATCAGCCTCATGAGGCAATTTCTATGATGCCCTCTTCATGGGGGTTTAGGTGATGAAGCTGCCCACATTGACACAAGTAGCAATGCAGGCCTGTCTCACTCTACACACAGAGTTCTCCCCTGTCCCTTGTACTGAAATATACTGTGGCTCACAATTTGCTTATTAGTTCACTTGTATATTCAAATAATTTTAAAATTACAGAATCTTAATTTAAATGCCAGGAGGGAGATGTTAAGCTCTGCTCCCTCCACAGGACCCTAGGATTCCATGGGGTACCCTGACATGCTTTGGGGAACATGTGGACCACCAGCTCTGAGACCTCCAGCACCTTCCTTGATGAGCACAAGCCCACTCCCATCTATTGGGAAAATCACCAATTTTACTTCCACTTACTTGGAGGCAGAAGTCTCCTTTCCTCCCAGAATGTAAAAGGCACATGACTTTCCTAGTCCAGAGCTCACTCCGCTGTATCAAGCCACCATGTTTGCAACCACAGGGGCCCTTCCTCTGCCTGGTGGGCTGCTATTAAGACATGGGGTTGGTGGGGGGAGGCGCCCGCCACACAGTCCAAGAGGTCTCAACTGCCCTGTTTGTACTAGATCCCTGGGTCATTCCTATCAGCCCCACTGGCTGTGGTGTCACAAAGTGCAGGCCTGCACTGAGAGCCAAGTCACCCTGAGCCACAGGGCCGCCCACTGGATCCCCCTGTTTATTTTCCTTTCTGGACACATTGGTGACTTGGTGTTTGAAAAGCCCCAACAAGGCTGGAATGAGTCCGCAGGAGAATGGACGGTGGCCTCACAGAGGCCTGCTGGTGATTTGGAATGTCCTTTAGAAGGCTTTTTAATAAACTTTGTTTGTATCTGCCTTGATGAGGAACACATTTGCCTGGGACCGTGCAGGGATGTTTGGTTTTGAGGCTTCCCTTTCTTGGCCTTAGAAGTTCTTGGTGGCGGTGGCTGCCTGCAGGCCCTTGGGACTCCCCTGTGGAGGGCTGACCTGCCTCTAGCTTTGTCCCAGTAACTTTAGTCATGCTACACTCCTGGCCCCTGGTATCCCTGATAAACTACAGAGTACAAAGTGCAGGGTCAGAAAGGTTTTAAAGTTCAACAGGAAAAAAGGTGCCATTACCTTTTTAAAGAAACTTCCAGGCCCAGCACTGGAATTTGTTTCTTTGGGTTTTGTTTTGTTTTTTTTAGAAGAAATAAAACTATTCTATTTGTACATGATATGACTATTTTTTTTAAAGGTTTTATTTATTTATTTTTAGAGAAAGGGTAAGGGAGGGAGAAAGAGAAGGAAATATCAATCGGTCGCCTCTCGCATGCCCCCAACTGGGAACGACCTGGCCCACCACCCAGGCATGTGCCCTGACCGGGAATCAAACCCGTGACCTTTCAGTTCGCAAGCTGCTGCTTAATCCACTGAGCCACACCAGCCAGGACTGATATGATTGTTTATATAGAAGCACTCAAGGGATGCTAAAAATCACTTACTACAACTAGTAAGTGAGTCTAGCAATTCACAGGAAGGAATTTTGTTTTTCCAATCCATCAGGTAATATCTCTCTGAATTCTGCCTCTCCAGCCTACATCAATTGTGAGACCAGGTTCCAGTATCTTACACCTACAGCCATTCCTGGCCAAGAACCCCAATTATAAAGAGGAACCCATTGAGGAGCCTGTTTCTCCAACTGGGTTTGTCTCCCAGGCAGGAGTAGGCAACAGCCAGCCGCTCTCCCAGGCTCCCCACGTGCCATGAGTGCCCTGAACCCCTGAACTGCTGCTGTTCACACAACGTTCTATTTAGCCAGAAAGGGGTAAACGCTCAGCCCAAAGTGCTCCAAGGTCTAGGTATGTGCCAGCTGATCAAACGTACTCTGAGGAAACAGTGGCAATGCCAACCTTGCCGGTACTTAGTTCCTTTTGACTCTTGTGTGCACAAAGCAAAAATGGTCCAGATAAGCCAGTTAAGTTTGCAGCAATTCTAGAGCAGGGGACAGGAAGGAGGCAGCAACCCCTGCCCCCTTTATTTAGGGTGACCTCCATGTGGCCCCATGTTTCAAATGCCCATCCTGACTGACCCATTTGGCAAAAGTAATAACAGCATGGAAAAGGGGTGGCAAGGTGGAGACCAGGTGAGAAGTGCTCTACAATTCACGAAGGCCACCGTCTGCGACCTGCCAGGAGCCAGGCCACCGTCTGCGGCCTGGTGCCAGAGAAAAAGGGTTTTCCTATCCATCTCTGGAGGCGCACGGAGCTGGATTTGAACACTTGCTCCGCTCCTTCCTGGCTGTGACCTTGGGCAAGTTACTTCACTTCGGTTTTCCCATCTGTGAAATGGATACAACACTACTTTCCCTGAAGGGTTGTTTTTATGGTTAGTAATAATATATGATGTGCATGTTTACCAACACACAGAAAAGAATCTGGAAGGATAAACAGCAAAGGCGGGGGAAGGGAAGAGAGGGGATTCAATGGGGGAAAAGGGAGGAAAGCTTCCACTTCCTCCAGGCAGGTAAGGATAACAGCGTGAGAGACGAAGAAACGTGCGTGTGGGCACAGGTGACTTATTCTAACACATGCTTAGCACATTGCACACAGTAAATGCTTAATA
Source organism: Mormoops blainvillei (assembly GCA_004026545.1). Classification (NCBI taxonomy): domain Eukaryota; kingdom Metazoa; phylum Chordata; class Mammalia; order Chiroptera; family Mormoopidae; genus Mormoops; species Mormoops blainvillei. Next base: position 17,039 of record PVJD01013270.1, read on the forward strand.
AATAATAACCAGTGTTGTTCTTTTATTTTTTTTTCCAGAAAGTCCTAGGTATTCCTGCATGTGGTAAAGGGCCTGCCACCATCAAAAGCCTCTGTAGGAGTCCCTTTTGATTCTGACTGGGGACAGAGAAAGGAGTTTCAGGCCAAGGCCCCCTAATCCCTTCTTTATTTTGGCTCAAAAACACCAACAGGAGAGGAAGCTGGATATGTGGACACTCCGAGGGTCACTTTCTTGTTATGAAACCCGAGAGTGAGCAGTTCCCGCCTGGCTAGCAAACCTGTGTTCCCCCTTCCGGCCAGGCTGCAGCCCCTCTCAGTCTGGGTTCTCGCCCCAGGCTGGTGGCCCTGGGCACCTCCCTCCCATTGCCATCCTGAAGGGGCAGCCCAGATATGCAGTACAAAAACACACCAGCAGTAGCTCATTTCATAACATCACGTGTCCAAATAAATGGAGCTGTTGACTCAGGCTAATTAGATGAGGGGCCTTTCCTAAAGAGCAATCTGTGTGAGGCTAAGAAAAACAGGATTTCTCGGCGGAATTAGGCTTCTAATCCCCAGCTTCCCCAGCGGAGCTGTGGCCTGGAGGAGCGAGGGGGCCTCCCAGAGACACCCTGTCAGGAGCTAGCCAGAAGGCTGCATTCCTGTTCTGCTGCCTGCCTCCAGGCTGGTTCATCCTGCCTGGGCGGGAGGATGGGGGCCTCAGGGCTTCCCTGGGGCTGCACACCTGAGCTGTGGCAGCTGGAGTTGGTGAAGGAGCCCTGCAATCCTCTCACCATCACCCCAGCTGGGCTTGGGCTTTTGAGCTGGGCTCAAAATGACCCCAAAAGGTAGGTGCCATCTCAGATTGTGGCCACCAAGGCTCACTTTCCAAATGGAAATTGATTAAAGGGAGAGATGGGTTTTGGGGAACACACACACCCCACCAGTATACAAAAGAAAAAGCAGAAAAATAAAAGAAGTTGTGCTATAAACCATCAGCAAAGGAGCCAGCCACCTCCCAGGGCCACACTGTCTTGCCTTCACCTCTTATTGTGAGTTTCTGTGAGCAGGGTCCCAATCCAAGTGACCTCTGCGCTGGTCAGGGTCCAGGGCTTGCTATGAGGACTGAATCAGGAAGTTTGTTCAGGGTGCTTGGCCTCTTGCCCAGCCTCAAATCCTTCATCAATGGTCTACCGCTGCCCAGGGCTTGCAGGTTAGGTAGGGAGTGCGTGAGAGCTGTGTCTCCTGCCAGAACAGGGGCAGCTTATAAACCCGGGAGATGAGAAGGACTTTCGAAAGGGGCCCAGGGACCCTCAGCGAAGGACCAGGACAACTGGAGTTCAAAAGAGAGAAAGAGATTACATTAAAGGTGAGAGAGGGCTTCCTGGAGGAGCTGAAATTTCTTGTGGACCACGAAGGGACAGGCAGGATTTGGATAGATGGAGAGGACAACGGGTGACTTTCGGGTAGAGGGAACAACGAAGGCAACGGCGGGAAACCGGAAAAGAACTGGGTAGTAGCAGAAAGCCCGCAGAGGTGGCCAAGTGGAGAAGAGGTCAGCTTGGAGGAGATAGGCAGATCAGGCAGCCGGGCCCTCAAGAGGGCCAAAACAGGCCCCTGATGGAAGTTTGGGGTCACAACCAGGAAGTTCTGCATCAATCAAACCTTTTACCTCACTGACTGCCATGCACACGCAACTTGGTCCTGCCTCCTTGCTCTTACTTATGAAGTTCCTACAAATTCTAATGCCTCCTGATGCTTATCCTCTCATTTGCCTTCTACATACCCAAAACTCACCATCCCCCAGAAGCCTTCTATATAAGAAAAGCATGGGTTTTGGAGTCAGACTGGGCTTGAGCAAGTCATTTAACTTCAATATACCTCATCTGTATACTCATGCTTGCTTATCTGTAAAGCGGGAAAAATAGCTAACCCCAAGGCAGTAGTAAGGATGAAATTAGATAAGATATGTAGAGTACGTGGTAGGTATCTGATGCATAGTAGGTTCTCAGGAAACATTTGTGATATGAATGGATTCAAAGCCAAACTCCCTTCTATTCTACACAAAAAGGCCTTCTCTCCATCCTATGAAACCCTACCCCTTCTATCCTCCCCACACTTGCTGGTGTAGGCTAACCCCAACCCCATGCCGGCTCAAGGCCCAGGTCAGCACCCTCAGGCTTGACATCACATGGCCTCTTAATAGTGTGTCCAACATTATATGGTGCTCTCTCAGAGGATATGTCTAGCTGTCCACTCTCTGGGGACAGAGAACACTCCACCTTCCCTTGTACCCTCCACAGCACCCAGGACAAATCTGGGCACAAGCTGCATGCTGGGCAGGGGCTGCTGCTCAAATATCTTTAAGGGCCAAGCAGGTAACGTCAATGAGGGATGCAAGCCTGGCGGCAAATGGTACGACATGGTGGCGCCTGTGGCAAGCTGGAGAGCCTCCCTGTGTGTCGATTGGTTGATCAAGTGGCACAGGGAAGAGGGTCTACAAAGACAAAAGTCTTGGGTCGCTTGCTCATCAGGTGACTGTAGCCAACGGGCTTCCCCTTTCTCTGGACCACAGGGACACCATTTGTCCAAAGAGGTCTACGAATCCTTCCATGCAGCTCCCAAGCTGTGAAGAAGATCAAATGAGTCTGTGCTTATGAGAACACACTGAAAGCCTGAGGTTCTGTGGAGACCTGAGGGACCAGGTCCAGAAGTTCTAAGACTTCCCCCAAACCAGGCCCCGAGTCTCAGACGATCAGGAACAGGTATATAGTTAGGGGAGCTTAAAAGTCCCCTGCCGCCCTGCTAGGAGCCGCCTCCTATCTCTCCAGGATCTCTGGAAGCCCTGGCTCCATGAGGGGGTGGTAACTGGGTCCCTCTGGAGAACAGCAGAGGCAGCTTGGGGCAGCTGGAGGCGGCGAAACCCTATCCCCTTCAGAGCCCTGACATTCTCATCAGCTCTTTTCCCACCTGCCAGTCAGGCCTGCAGCTTCCTGAGACCACCCGGCTTCCCCGCCCTCCCCTGTTCCCATGGCTCCCTGTTGCTCCTCTCCGCCACCCTGGCAGAGGCCAGTGACTGGAGGTGCCCCAGGCTGTCCTCCCCCCAAGGTCTTGGTGGCAGCTGCTAAATGGCACTGCGACCTCCTCAACCCCAAGCTCCAGCGTCACTCTCAACTCCTGGGGCAGGGAGGCACTGAGCCTCCATCTGTGGCCCAGTCTGACCCCAGACATTGAGGCCAGCTGTCACTAGTCACCAGGAGCACAAGCTGCCCAAGAACAAGTGTGCTCACTGGCTTCACATCAAAGATGCTGCTATGATGGTTACCGGGGCTCAGCCACCTGCTATTTGCAAGGCGCTTTCCAAGTACTCCCAACAGTTCCAAGAGGCCATGTTATTATACCCATTTTTCAGACAGGGAAACTACAACTCAAGAGTGGTTAGGTAACTTGCCAAGATGCAAAAATGGAATTCACTCCAAGTACTGACTACTAGCTACGTACTTGTGCTACCAAAATACCTCGTGTTCACAAACTTTTACCGAGCATCTTACGGTGTGTCAAACTCTGTTGGAGCACAGAGAATACATGGTGCACAGAACAGAAGTGATCCCTGCCTGCGTGCCGCTAATAGAGTAAAAGGAGAAATGAACAATAAGGGTCAGATCAGAGAAGTGTTTTCAGCAGAGATCATTTAAAATGCTGTAGGAGAACTGCCGCAGGGGGTTCCGTCCTGGGTGGGGGTCAGTCCTGAAGGATGATTCAACGTTAACTGGGAGAAACCAGGGTGCGGAGGGGCAGGTGGGCATAGAGGAGTGCATCCAGATACAGGTAACAGCATGAACGAGGAAGGAGAAAGAACTGAAAAGCCAAAGTGGCTGGAGTGTAGGGAGCCCAAAGAGAACTCCTCAGAGAAGGCTGAGAGCCAGCTGGCCCAGACCACGCTGGGCTTTGTTGGTCAAGGTAAGCATTTGCTGTTGCTCCCAAAAGCTCCCCAACAAGCCACAGAAGCAAGAGCATCGGGTTGATATTTCAAGAGCCACTGCAGCCACAGTGTGGATATAGATTATTTACTCGCACACACACACACACGCCTCCTGCCCATCCAGTCCAGTCATTTCCCTTTCTAGAATCAGGTCTCCTGTGGGCCAAGCTCCCTCTCACATCCAATTTGGGGTAGGACCCTTATTTGTCCATCCGCGGTCAAAAACCCAGCGAGCTATTCTGGACAACACAGCCTAAACTCTGAGCCACACATCGGTGGTGAGAAGCCTATTACTTCACAGCAAATGAAAGCAGCAGGTCCCGAAGATTGTGTGACTGAAAGCAGGTACACTCGAGGTTCACAAAGTCTGAAGCTGAAAATCCACTGTGTATACAAAGTAACAATCTTGCTGGTTTACTTTTTCCTGTAGATTTAAATAAATGTCTCTATATTCTTCTTATCAATCAACTCTCAGAACGATCAAAAGTCTGTACTATGTCTAAACCTTTCCCCCAAAAGTTGGGGGATCTGTATTACCTCTGTGGGGGGCAATAGGGCAATATCTATCAAAATTACATGTGCCTGATACCCTGGCTGGTGTGGTTCAGTGGACTGAGCGCTGGCCTGCAAACCAAAGGGTCACAGGTTTGATTCCCAGTCATGGCACATGCCTGGGTTGCAGGCCAGGTCTCCATTAGGGGGTGCTTGAGAGGCAACCACACATTGATGTTTCTCCCCCACTCTTTCTCCCTCCCTTCCCCTCTCTCTAAAAATAAATAAAATCTTTCTTTTTAATTACATGTGAACAAACCCTTTAATCAGGCCATTACTCTTCTAAGATTACACTTTCACATGTGCAAAATTAGATAAATTTTTTGAAGGACCAGGGGAAGATCCTGCATATACTTCTGCTTCTAAATGTATAAAATAGCTCAAAAATACAAGAAGTTGCGTTTTTGATTGGATGCCTGTGAAAAGGGATTAGACAATAGAGTGGGAAAGACATGTACTTTCAAAATTTTGAACTGTGACCTGGCTGATGTGGCTCAGTGGGTTGGAGCATTGTCCCTTAAATCTGAAACACTGTGGCTTCGATCCCTAGTCAGGGCACATATCTAAGTTGTGGGGCACATACCTAGTTTGCGGGTTCAATCCCCAGTTGTGGCACGTGCAGGAGGCAACCCATCAATGTTTCTCTCATATCGGTGTTTCCCTCTCTCTCTCTCTCCCTCTCTCCCTTCCTCACTCTCTCTAAAAGCAATGAAAAAATGTCCTTGGGTAAGGATTAAAAAAATTTTTTTAATGTTTTATTTATTTATTTAGAGAGAGGGGGAAGGAGGGAGAAAGAGGCAGAGCAACATCAATGTGTGGTTGCCTCTGGTGTGCCCCCTACTGGGGACCTGGCCTGCCACCAGGCACGTGCCCTGACTGGGAATCAAACAGGCGACCCTCTGGTTTGCAAGCCAGCGCTCAGTCCACTGAGCCACACCAGCCAGGGCTAGGATAATTTTTTTTTTTCAATTTTGAACCAAGCATCTTATTGTGGGGTGTCCAATATTTTGGCATCTCACTGCCACACTGGAAGAAGAGTTGTCTTGGGCCACACATTAAATACATTGTAACACATAATCACAAAAAAAATCTCACAATGTTTTAAGTAAATTTACGATTTTGTGTTGTCCTGCATTCACAGTCATCCTAGGATGCATGCTGCCCGCGGGCCGCAGGTTGGACACCCGTTCAGTAAATTAAGATGTATGTGTGCAATGGAGTACTACTCAGAAAAAAACAGGAATGAACTGGGGAGTCACTCAACAACATGGATAAATCTACAAAATAACATGCTATGCAACAAAAGCCAGCAGGTTGCAACACACAGTCTAATTTCACTTATATGCCATTCCAGAAAGATAATTCTAACCTATCAGTTGTTGCCTGGGGCTGGAGGTAGCATGGAGGATTGACTAGAAAGGGACACAAAGGAACTTTTTGCAGTGATGGAAGTGTTCTATATCTTGATTGAGGTGTTCTTACATGGGTGTTTAAATGTGTCGAACTCCTCAAAATATGCACTTAAAATGGGTGCATTTTTGGTATGAAAATTTTATCAGTAGAGCTGATTTTTAAAGAGAAAAATATGTGGGTGATACAAATCAATAAACAAAGTTTTTAAAGTAAGAGAAACGCAATACTGAGAACCTGATGAGGAAGGGACTTCATAACAAGCCTGCATCGCCCAGAAAAGGATGGTCAGGGGAATGACCACAAGAACTCCCTGGTTCGATCTGCCTACCCACACACAGTAAGCCCAAATTATTTTAAGAAGCACTTTTTTCTTTTGTGATTTTATTTTTTATTTAAAATAAACATCCATTACAGTTGTCCCATTTTTTCCCTTTTGCACCCCTCCACCCAGCCCACCCCTCTCTCCCACAGTCAATCCCCTCTCCGTTGTCCATGTCCATGAGTCATTCATACATGTTCTTTGACTAAACCCTTCCCCATTCCTTCCACCATTCAGACTTCCTTTTGTTACTCCAACAAACAACCTTGAGAACTAAATGTGGACTGAAGTGAATTCATGGGTTGGGCCACGTGCTCACTGCTGTATGTCTGTCATACAGCAATGCACAGGAGGTGATCTCTGGCCCAGGAACTTGAACCAGCAACGGTTGCAAGTCACAGCTGCTTAGGTGTGGAAGGAATGTTAGCAGTGCTCCCACGGCAAGGTCCATGCAATCATCACCATGAGAGGTGGCCCAATTATGATGAGCAGATCCTTCCCCACTGTTCAGCGGAAGCCACTATCCCTTCTCTTACTGACAGTTGGCATCCCCCGCCCCAGAATATCAATAGCTTGAGCAGGTGGCCAAGACAAGTCTCTGCTGTCCCTCCAGGTGTCAGAATGGCTGGTGCCAATCTGGACATCAGGCTGGCAGAAGAAAGTGTTCAGGACCTAAGACTCTGCTAGGAGAAGCCAGGGAGCGGCCACAAGGACCAAGGGCTCTGCCCAGAGTCTGAGACCCAGAGCCAGAAGGAAGGCAACTGCGGGCTGTCCCCAGAAGGAAGAAGCCCCATCCCTTCCTTCCTCATCTTCCTCTCTGCCCCTACAAAAACATGTTTATATTATTCTCATTAAATCGAAATATCTATATTTAAATATACATATGTTTAATTTTTATATGTATAATATATCTATATTATATATTGGTACCTTATATTTATTTTATGATAATTATTCTTTATATAATATATTCTATGCAATGTGAAATATATATTTATTATTTATGTAATATATGGTATGTGTCTATATATCAATCTGGCCCCTGAACATCTCTCTAGCTACTACTCTTTCTCACCCCGCTTTTTATCTACTCATCTTAAGACAATTTGTGTGTTTATTCTCTGTACTTCTTCATTTCTCTCAACTAACTGCAGTCTGCCTGCTACACTACCCCCTCTCACCCCTATGTCATAGAAACTGTTAAAAAGTAATACTTATAAAAAACATTCATAACAGCCTTATTATGATATGCAAAAACTGAACGCAGCTCAATAGAAAGGTTAAACTAACTGTGTTATGTCCAAACAATGAAATACTACTCAACAACAAGGAAACAAACTACTGATACACACACGTGCAACATGGATGAATCTCAAGACCATTATGCTAACTGAAAGAATGCTTATCCAAAAGAGTACACCTGGTAACAATCCATTTACATGAATTTCTACAAGGGGCAAAAGTAGTCCATGGGGGAGACATCAAGAGTGGTTGCCTCTGGGTGAGACTGGGAAAAAGTAAGAGGGAATTTCCTGCAGAGATGATAATGTTCTAAATCTTGATGCAGATTTACATTATACAGGTGTATGCAATAGTCAAAACTCATGGATGGTAGTGTTAATATTTATACCTGGGTGGGGGAGGGGAAGAACCATAAACATTTAACTCAAATTAGTGATATGTATGCTGGACTGTTTAAGGATAAATTATATTAATGTTCACAACTTATTTTGAAATGTATCAAAATATAAGATGGATAGATGGACAAATAGAGGCCTGGGTAAGAGGATAGATACATAACAAAGAAAATGTAACAAAATAATTGTAGAACCTGGTGGATAGTATATGTATTATGTTTGAAGGTTTATATAATGAAACGATAGGGGGAGGGAATCATTATCAGTAGCGTCCTAAATGCCACATTAAATGGAATCAAAGAAACCTGGGTTCTAATATCGATAAGGCTATTTCCCACCTGTCTGATCAGGGGAAAGACTTAAACTTGCCAAGCCTCGATAGCATAGTGCATAAAAAGAAGTTGATTAAAAAATCTGTGTCACAGAGTTCTTGTGAAGATGATATGAGAGAACATATGCAAAGGGCTTGGAAAGGTTCGCTGTGACCTGAAGCTATAAAGAAAAAAAGAGTCTTCCATTGTTTTTAACTTCTAGCTCTCCAGAGAAAGTAATTCATGCATACCAGAGAGAGAGGGAACTGAAAGCCAGAAGAGTAGCACATGAGCTGACACTGAAGAAACCATAGATATGGGGCAGAAGGCTTTTAGACTGAAAAACATTTCTACAGGTGAGAAGCTTCAGTTCTAATCCTCTTACAGGGACAAGGGACAAGGCTTTGGGATCACTCAAGCTAAATTAGGAGTGAGAATTCTGCATAAAGATAGGACTTTTGAAGAGTTGCACCCTTAGTGAAAAGCGGTTGTAAAAGTGCTCCCACCAGTCCAGAGACATAGCAATAAAGCTTGTCTCTCTCTTCCTGGTCTCCCATAAGAAATCAAAACACCAAGTTTACGCCAGGTGATGGTTTAGAGTTGGACTTATACCAACCACATCATGCAGCAATCCCAAGTCAAAAAATTAACAAATATACAAAAAATAGATCCCAAACTGGTGATACCTCCAGGGAACCTGGCAATACCAAAATAAAATAAAACCTTTCTGTAGGATAATTCCAAAAACTCAGGCAGTACAGGATTCCAAAAGGGAAAGAAATCACCAAGGGAAATGGCAAACCATACAAAGAAAAGTTTACCATGTGCAAGAGTTTTCCAAAACAACAAATAGGAGAAATGGTATCCCAGGAGCTTCTGATAATTGAACATTCTGAAAGACTATAAGTATATTTAATATAATAAAAGAGAAAAAGGGAAAAAACAAAAACTGTAATTAAAATCTTAGGTTTTTTAAAGAACCAAATAAATTTTCTAGAAATGAATAAATACAGTCATTAAAACTGAAATTTTAATGGATGGGTAAAATTGTAGAATAGATGGAGCTGAAAAGAGAATTACTGAGAGACTTCCAGTCAAGATGGAGGCATAGATAGACACGCTTCACCTCCTCACACAACCACAAAAAGAATTACAACTAAATCTCAAAACAAATAATACCCAGAGCTGTCAGAAAATCAAACTGTATGGAAGTCCAACAACCAAGGATTTAAAGAAGCCACATTCATCCAGACAGGTAGGAGGGGAGGAGATGTAGAGGAGGGTGGGAGGAGCAAGGCAAGGCGACTCTGTGTGGTGTGGAGAGGCAGCAGTAGTGGCTGAATGGGCACAGGCAGTCCCACATTTACATGTGGCAGATAAAAATCTGCAGGGATACCTTGGGAGCAAGTGATCCCAGCTCCAGGCCAGATTGTACAGCCCAGGGTTCCAGTGCCAGGAAAATAAATCCCCATAATTTCTGGCTATAAATACTGATGGGGGTTGGGGCAGTGGAAGAAACTGCTGGATTTTCAGGAAACTCCACTTAAAGGGTTCCCACAGTCTTAAAACCTATGCACACTCACCCACTCTGGGATTCAACACCAGGGCAACTGGGAGAATGCCAGTCACATACAGGAAGTGGGTGAAGTGACTGGAAATGGGGCAAGGGCTGGGCAAACCCCCAGAAGCCAGGCAGCGGCACAGTGCCCTCTCTGACCCCTGCCCTCACGGAGACCCACAAAGCACTGAAACGGGTTGCCCCACCCTGGCACTTATTTAAGGCACCACCCCACACAATTTACAGGCGCCTTTTACAGGGAGTCAAAGAAGGTCTACCTAATACACAGAGCAAACACAGGGAGGCTGCCAAATTGAGGAGACAAAGAAATATGACCCAAATGAAAGAACAGAACAAAACCCCAGAAAAAGGACTAAACAAAATGGAGATAGACAACCTATCAGATGCAGAGTTCAAAACACTGGTGATCAGGATGCTCAAAGAACTCACTGAGTATGGCAACAACATAAAGGAGGAAATGAAGGTTACACTAAATGAAATAAAGAAAAATCTACAGGGAACCAACAGTGAAGGGAAGGAAGCCAGGAGTCAAATCAATGATTTGGAACATAAGGGAGAAATAAACATTCAATCAGAACAGAAAAGAAATAGAATTCAAATAAATTAGGATAGTATAAGAAGACTCTGGGACATCTCCAAACATGCCAACATCTGAATCATAGTGATGCCAGAAGGAGAAGAGGAAGAGCAAGAAACTGAAAAATTATTTGAAAAAATAATGAAAGAAAACTTCCCTTATTTGGTGAAGGAAATAGACATACAAGTCTAGGAAGCGCAGAGAGTTCCAAACAAGTTGGACCCAAAGAGGACCATACCAAGACACATCATAATTAAAATGCCAAAGCCCTGGCTGGTGTGGTTCAGTGGATTGACCACCAGCCTGAAAACCAAAGGGCCGCTGGATCAATTCCCAGTCAAGGCACATGCCTGGGTTGCGAGCCAGGTCCCCAGTTGGGGGTGCACAAGAGGCAGCCACACATTGATGTTTCTCTTCCTCTCTTTCTCCTTCCCTTCCCCTCTGTCTAAAAATAAATAAAAATATATTTTTTAAAGATAAAATTAAATGCAAAAGGTTAAAGATAAAGAGAGAATCTTAAAAGCAACAAAAGAAAAGGAGAATTATCTACAAAGGAGTACCCATAAGACTATCAGCTGATTTCTCAAAATAATCTTTGCAGGCAAGAAGGGACTGGCAAGAAGTATTCGAAGTGATGAAAAGCAAGTGCCTACAACCTAGGTTACTCTATCCAGCAAAGCTATCATTTAGAATGGAAGGGCAAATAAGTACTTGCCAGAGAAGGTAAAGCTAAAGGAGTTCATCATCACCAAGCCATTATTACATGAAATGTCAAAGGGACTTATTTAAGAAAAAGAAGAAGATCAAAACTATGAACACTAAAAAGGCAACAAATTCAAACTATCAACACCTAAATGAAAATAAATAAATAAATAATAAGCAAACAACCAGAACAGGAACAGAATCATAGACATGGAGATCATTCGGAGGGTTATCCACTGGGAGGGGGAAGAGGGAGAATGGGGAGAAAGGTGCAGGGATTAAAAAGCATAATCCATAGGTACAAAATAGACAGGGGGAGGTTAAGAACAGCATAGGAAATTGAGAAGCCAAAGAACTTGTATGCACGACCCATGGACATGAACTAAGGGAGGAGATTGCTAGAGGGAAGGGGGTACTGGGTGGAGGAGGGCAAAGGGGCAAAAACTGAGACAACTATAATAACATAATAACAAAATATACTTAAAAAAAGAGAGAAATCCTGAATTAGACAATAGGTATGAGGAAAATACCAATAAGATTTCACAGAGAGGCAAAGCAATGAAAAGCATGAAAGATAGTTAAGAGAAAGGAAGAAGGAATGAAGGAGTTCAACAAATTTGTAATAAGAACAAAGATAATGAAGAAGAGGTAACATTAAAGATATAATAGCCAAGAATTCTCAGTAATGATGAAAATATGAATCTTCATAAGAAAGAGTAACCTAAGTCCCCAAGCAGGTTATATAAAAATAATTCTGTGCCTATAAATTTATTAAAATTGCAGAATACCAAAATAAAATCTTAAAAGTAACTAGAAAGAACAGACACAGTATCTACAAAAGAACAATGAGGCTTACCACAGGCTTCTCAATAGCAACCACAGATGACAGAAATAGAATATCCCAAGTGTCTTCCAAGTGCTGAGGAAAAATAACTGTTAACTTCAGTGTTCTATGTCCAGCTATATTAACATTTAAGAGGGATAATGAAATTTCTAAATTTCAGCAAAAGGCTTCTCACAGACTTTTGGCGAAAGCACTATGAAACTATATACTTTGGGAGGAAAGAAATTGAATTCTAAAGGAAGGAATGAGTGAGCAAAGAAAATGCAAACCTGTTGGGCATCTCTAAACAAGCATTAACTATAAAAATACACAGATAATAGTGACAGAGGCTTAGTACATAATAAGTGCTCGACAAATGTGTTTTGGTCAGCCCAGGCTGGTGTGGCTCAGTAGACTGAGTACCGGCCTGTGAACCAAAGGGTCGCAGGTTTGATTCCCAGTCAGGGCACATGCCTGGGTTGTGGGCCAGGTCCCCCAGTTGAGGGTGTGCAAGAGGCAACCACACATTGATGTTTCTCTCCCTCTCTTTCTCCCTCCCTTCCCCCTCCCTAAAATTAAATAAATAAAATCTTTAAAATTTCAGATTTCCAGGCTCCACCTCAGACCATCAGAATCACTCTCCAGGGGAAGGGCCTGGAACTATTCTTTTTTAAAAAAAATGTGTGTTGGTCAGTGATTCTTGATTGAGTGCACCTCTTCTGAGACAATTAACTCTGCATACGTTTTGGGCATATGGCTGTCACATTTGATTTACTTCTTTATTCCAGGAATGTTTATCATTTCTGGTCTATCAAGAGTATCCCTTCATAGGACTGAGAAGTACAAATTGGTCATTACAGAACAGTCACGGAGATGTAAAGTATAGCACAGGGAATATAGTCAGTAATATTATAATAACTACGTATGGTGCCAGGCGGATGATGGAAATATTGGGGAATCACTTCGTAAAGTATATGATTATCTAACCACTAAGCATACATTTGAAACTAATACAAAATACTACTGAATGTAAAAGAAAAAACACTGCCTAGTACTTAGTAAGTGTTCAATAAAATGTTACTTCTTTCAAAATAAATAAATAAAAGCACTCAAAACAAGAGCATCCCTTCATAATTTAAGTGCAACTCCATATTTATTAGTTTATCTTTTTAATTTTTGCCACCTTTTGTTGGTAAAGGAGGGAATTCCAGTTTGAGTTCAGTCTGCCATTTTGAAACGACTCAATAAATTTTTATTGAACTGGAATAAGCTCTTCCCCCCTCTCTGGTAGTGCATCCAGGAAAAAGGATCCTCATTGCCTGCCAAACTCCAGAAAAGTTAGATTCTTACATGGTGACTCAGGGGTCTGAGCATAAATGTTCCAGAAACCAGAACAAAGCCTGAGAAGGGACACAGTGTCACTTCTGCTGTATCATATTGGTCGAGGTAGTCACAATCCCACCCAGATTCAAGGGGAGGGGACGTTACCCCAACTCTCAAAAGAAGGAGTGTCACAGAATTTGGAAGCCAAATTTTAAAACTATCACCTGCAATTGGAACACAGCTGAAATTTGGTGGCAACTAAAAGTGGGAGGTAAAGAACAAGTAACAATAATAACGAGCTCTATTATTTATTGAGCATATATCATGTTCCAGACACTTTATTTATCCTTACATCAAACTGGTAAGAAAGGTAGGAACACTACTGCCCATCTTACAGAGGAGGAACCCTCACTCATAGAGTTATTGTGAATGCCCAAGGTCACACAGCTAGTGAACGGCCAGATTCAAATCCAGGGCAGCCGCACAGCAAGGTAATGATTTTACCCACTTTGCTCTACTAATTCTTATAGTCGCTGAGCAGTGATAACTTACTCTAGTCCTCGCTCACCAAGGCTGCCTGTGAAGAATTAAATCTAGGGGCCAACCATCAGGAGAGGGAGGTGGTATCCCAGAGCAGGGGCTTCCTGTATAAACAGGAGGCACATGGGAAACGGTACTGTGGTGCAGGGACAATGGGCAGGGAGCAGGCAGGGCCTCCTGTCTCCGGTGGGCGGTGGGCACTCAGGGCTGCGGGCGGCTGGGCAGGAACAGCTGGGGCCCTGGCTCCCTGATGCCTGGCCCAGGAGAGGAACTGCCTCTCTCATGGCTTTCCCAGGAGGAAGTTCCCCACTGATTCTCGGGAAGCCCTTCCCATCACAGGCCTCAGCTGTGCCTAGACCTCCTCTTTCTTCTTCAGGAGCATGTTGTCTTTAGGGCTAATCTGGGATACGGGTCTCCTCTGATGTCCCCGTGACCTGGAGGCTCGGAGGGTGTGGGTAAGCCAGGCCAGGCTCAGACACCAGTCCGGGAGGCAGCCACCACTGAACGTATGCTCAGGGGAAAAAGCATAGAGTAGTAAAAACAAAACGAAACAAAACAAAAACCTTTGGATATGTAAAGCAAAGAGACTTGACTCCACATCCAGTTCCAGTTCTAACTAGCTGTGTGACCTTGGGCAAGACACTTAACCTCTCTGAGCCACAGTTTCCACATTTGTAAAGTGGGGAAAATAATATCTATTCTGAAGAGAGTTACTTGAAGATTAAATGAGATAATCTATGTAACCAACACCTAATAAGGGTTGCATAATAGTAAATATGAGTTTTTAAAGCCTGTAAAAACTCCCCCACCTTTGTCCCACAACTAGTCTTCTGTGCCATCTGAATTTTCACCATCAGAGAGGCTTTCTCACAAGGAAAATACCAATCACCCCATAGAGGCGAAGCACCCCAGACCTGAGAATCCAGAGAAGGTGGGTCTAGGGGAGGGTCCTGAGTAGACCCTGACCACTGTCTTCTGAAGGCTTCTTGGTCACCTCCCACTTCTTAGACTATTCCTGCTTCGGTCATTTTACAGGATCCCCAACTCTATCCATCTCTTTTCTTTAATGTTATCCTCTCTCCCTCTCTCCCTCTCTCCACACCCTCCCTGGGTGACTTCATCCTGTCCCATCTCTCTCTCCTGAGTCCAGATCCACATGTCCAAGTGGCTCCAGACATCTCCTCCCGGATGCCCCTCAGGCACCTTAGTTGCAACATGTTCCACACAAATAATCATCTCACTCAAGAAACCTGTGCCTCCAAGCCTTCCCTGCCTCAGCGAATGACCAAACCCTATGCCCAGTCGACCAAGTCAGAAACCTGGGAGTTGTTCTGACCCCTCCCCTCACTTCTACTCTAATCAGTTATCAAGTCTCGCAGATTCCACTTCCTAAATGTCTCTCAGGGTGGGCCCTTCTCTCCATCCACCTGCTCCTTTCTTAGCTCAGGCCCATCATCTCTCACCTGGACTCCGTGAGCTTCAGCCTTGGCCACCTCCAGCCAGCCTCCTCACTGCAGCCAGAATCAGCTTCCTGACACACAAACTTTCCCTTTCACTCTCATTTGACAGCTCAAATGGCCTCAGAGGGGCTCCCTAGGCGCTCAGTCATGTAGAGCTTGTTAACCTGTCCAGCCTCATTGCCCACTGCCCACCACACCTCCCCCACACTGGGCACTGCCAAACCCAGCCACTGGTGGTTCCCTGAGAGCACCACTCCCTACCTCAGCTCTGCACCTGTACACACATGCATTCCCCTCACCTCCTGACTCTTACTCATCCCTCAAGACTTAGCCTCTGCATCACCTCCTCCAGGAAGACTTCTTCCACCACTTCTACAGCCTCAACATCCCTCATCATAGTATTTATCATACCAAATTGCATTTGTCTGTTTACCTATCCATCTTCCCACTAAACTACTTTCACAGGGGCAAGAAGGTCTTCTACAGATCCCCAGGCCTAGCACGGGGTCAGTACAAAGGTGATGCCAGGATATGTTCATATGTGCATGAATGAATGAACAACAAATTCTACCAACCATGGAGTGGCACCTAAAGGCAATCTTTGGGGGACAGCCAGTCTTAAGAAAACCCACATATGTGGCAGAAAGTTCCTCCTCCCAGTTGGCTCATAAAGTTTAAAGTTTGCAAATAATTTTGCCCCGAAGCCCCAGGAGTCAAAAAAATAATAATAATCTGGTGGGATCTTTAACAACAATTTCCTTCCCAGACCTGAAAAATGGAGAAATACCAGGAAGTATTTGGTGAGCACAGACTGCCATATGTAATAGGTGTTGTTGTTGTTGTTGTTGTTGTTGTTACAGAAAGTGTATTTGGATGGAACCGGAGTACTCAGCAGGACACACAGCAGTGTAAGATAAGGTCAGGAAGGTAGGCATGGGCGTCCCACTGAGGTTGAGGGACTGGAAGCTGATCCTGGGGTGGGTCAGCTCTGGGACCCTTCTGTGGTTGTGTGGGGAAGGGGTGAGAGGCCAAGCATTAGGGAGGAGGCTGAGACTGAGGTGGCCGAAAGCTAGGGGTCAGGGAGAGTCGGGGCTCCTGATGTCAGAGGTGATCAGCTCTGCTGAGGACTCTGGGGCCCCCTCACCCAGCCACGGGGTAGACACTGTCTTCAAGGCATCGCTGGTCTCACAAAAGGTAGAGAAAGGTCTCAAAGGACCATCCAAGCCTCATAAACCGAAAGAAGTGGGGCCCAGAGCAGCAGGCAGGATCCCAGTAGCTGTGGGATACAGGATACTGGAGTGGCCCCAACGTGGGGCCGCGAGGCCGATGCATCTACGAAGGCAGGGACACAGCAGGAGGAAGGAGGCGTGCCTGAGCTAGCTAACCCTGTGAGTGCCCGATTGAACACGAGAAGACAGTCCCTGGAGGGGGACAGATAGAAAGGTCCACAGACTGGGAGACCGTGGAAGCTGAGGCAGCAGACAGGAGGCCTGGGTGGCAATGTGGGAAGTGCCATCCTGTCCCACGTCCCCTAGGAGTCCACACGTGCTATATCTTCAGAGGAGGTTGATTGCGACACTTCACCGTCCTCCCATCAGCTGTGTTGCAGGAACCCAGAGTGCCATGGTCCTAGAGGATCACAGGTGCTAGGAATCCAGCTGGGGCAGCTCAGGGGTCTGTTTAGGAACCTTCTTTTCTGAAGCACCCCCATCCTTTTGGTCAC
Source organism: Mormoops blainvillei (assembly GCA_004026545.1). NCBI lineage: Eukaryota > Metazoa > Chordata > Mammalia > Chiroptera > Mormoopidae > Mormoops > Mormoops blainvillei. Next base: position 33,958 of record PVJD01013270.1, read on the forward strand.
AGGCTGGTGCTGGGACAGGAGTGTCATCTGTGTTATGAGGGTAGAACTTGAGTTGTCCCTTGGGGCTGGTGGCTGGAGCACTGTGGCCTCGCTGCTGCGTTTCCTCTGTTCCAGCTGCCGAACAACCCGCTGCGGTTCCCTCTTCTGGGCCTCCAGGCAGCCCTGGGAGCGCCCCAGGGCCTTCGTCTCCTGGCTGAGGCGCTGGGCCTTGGCACTCAGCTCAGTCCCCCGGGCTGCCAGCTCCTCCTCCATGTAGGCAGGATGCATCTCCACTGCCTCCCAACCCTCCTCTGTGTCCCCACATTCCTTCCTCTGGGTGGATTCAAGGGACTCCCCCAGGGTCTCAAGGTAGTCCTGGTCTGTGGCCACCTGGGGATCCAGGTGAGGGTAGGCGACAGAGCTGGGCCTCCCTCTACCTGGTTCCCTCCCTCCCTCATGGCCAGGTCCTATAACAGTCACTCTCGATGGGCAGTTTTCCGAAGACTCAACCTGGGGAGAAAAAGGGTGGGGGTAGGGTATGCACACACACAAGCGAGAACACACATGTCTCTGTGCACAACTGTGTGAATATGTGGGCACATGAATGTGTGGTAAGTATGTGCAACTGTGTGGCCACATACCCACACTTACATGATTGTGTTCTCTATTCACATACTCTTTAAATTAAGGAAAGACCATGTCATAACATAAAGTAATGTCCCAGAAGCCTTTGCCAAGTCCCAAACTCCATAGGCACCCATTTCTCATAGAAAATTAGAGCCAAGGCGCCCTTCCTGTCCTTAATGAAGTGCCAGCCTCCCCACACAAGGCATTCCCTCCACCTGGACTTTACCTTGTCTTCAGTGCCACTTCTGCCTAAAGAATGCCTTGGCCATGCCTTCTTAAGGCTGCAGGGAAGTTACAGTGGTCCCACCAGCTCAATGGATCCTTATTGCCTTCCTGGGACAAGCATCCGAGGCAGGGTTAGAGGCAGGCA
>PVJD01013271.1:0-34930 GCA_004026545.1 Mormoops blainvillei
TTTCCTGACCCAATCATAGAGTCAACCATTTCTCCAAAGAGCCCTTGTTCCTTTTATTGGAAAATTGCATTAGAAACTAGAATGTAGGTACTAGGTTTGTTCTTTGTTACTGAGATGTTGTTTTCTTTTAGGTCCTCTCAGCTGACAGAACAAAGAAATATATGTGTGTGTATACTAACCCATACATACATATCTATAAATATTTCTGTATATATCCATCATATCTATATTAAGCTAAACATGAGTTTTACCAATGTCTTGAGGTAATCCATTAGCACATGGATCATTCTAGCCTGCTCCACTTGCTGATCTGTAAATTTCCACTCCAACAGTGAAAAACCCAGCTCCCACCATCTGCCACCCATTTACTAAATTGTTGAATTCCAGTGTACATGTATGAAGGTGTTAGCTATATACAAACATCATAAACTTTTATAAAATGAATTCATTTTCATTATAAAACTAATACATGTTTAACCTAAAAACACTGGAAAATTGGATATAAATTGGGAAAGAGCATCAAAAGTAGTACCTGTCACCCAAACATATTTAGGATTATTGCTGATATTTAGGGTTATTTTCTTCCTCTTTGCCTTCTCACTGGCCCTTTAAAATAGCCAAACGCTACCAACTCCTTCTAAAATTGTTAGTGTCCACACTAGGACCCTTCCTGCCTCCACCACAATGGCCCTTAACTCCAGTCTCCACACCCAGAAGCTGAACTGTTCTACAGCCTTTGGACTTGATGCTTTAGTTGGCCTCCCTGGATTTAGTTGTCAGCCGTCCAGGGACACTGGCCTAGCTTGTACTTCACCTCTTGAAACAAGAGACTGATTTGGCTGAGACCCTACTCTCTAACCCACAAGTCCCAAGATCCAACTCCAGTTTAGGTCCTGTTTCCAGTCTCATTTCTAGTATAATGTTTTTGTTAGTTTTTTTAGTTGTATTCACATTTTAGATAAGATTTTTAACACTGCCTTTTCACTCTCAATGTTATATCACAAGCATATCCCATGTCATTGCAGTTTTTCTAATGACTATTTTCCTGTGTAACTTTCAGCAGCAAGATTTACAAACTACATCCTATTAACCATTGAGCAGTCCCAATTTTTGACTATTATAAATCACCCTGAAATGATACCTTTGTACCTTATAACTTCTTCTGTATTTAGAGAAAATAAGGTACACTAAAATATATTTAGATTCATTCTTAGAAATTGAGTCAGTAAGAAAAAGAATATTTGAAATACTCAGTGTACATTAGTAAATTCCTTGAACAAGTGTGGTACTATTTCAACTTAGGCTTAGGGCCAAAAGAGAAGCCCCCAGCCCTCCCACTCTCCAGCCCCATAGGACTGCCTTTTGGTATTCTTGGGAGAAACAGAAAGGGCCTGAGATCTGACCCTGTGAGGCAATTCTTTGATTTTCTTTTCATATTATGACACAAATCCAGATATACCACAGATAAATCAGGGCCTCAAATCATTGTAATATCAATAGCTGACATTTATTGAGGGCTTCCTACATGCCAGGCACTCTTCCAACAGCTTTACCTATATTAAATAATTTAATTCTGATGACACTAAGAGGTCGATATCTGGTAGTTTCCATTTACAGATGGAGATACTGAGGCATACAGAAAATAAGTAACTTGCCAAAGTCACTAGGTTTGAACAGGGTAGAGACAGGGTTTGAAAAGCCATTCTCTTGGTGCCTCCACTGTGACTGTGTGAGATGAAAACATTTACTAAACAGTAGCCTCATTGCTGTTGATTATTTCCCAGTTCAGCATATATAAAGGGTGTTCCCTTGTCAAATTTTACGTGACCTTTTAAAAAAAGTTTCCATTATAGAAAAACGTGTCTTATTTAAATGGTCAGAGAACACTCTGAATAAAGGTCACTTTCTTTATTGAAAAGCTTTCCAAAAGAGAAATTTGCATTTCTGTTGATAAATACTGTATCACAGATACAGATGATGGTCCACAGTTTCAGCAAATAAGGAAGTACGGGATGCCAAGCTAAGCTCAGCAACAAAAACCTGGGCTCTCCTCACTCTTCAATGACCAATCTTTCCCCCACTGTCCCAGGGATGCCTAAAAACAATCTTGAAAAAGGTACATGAGTCTAGAAAATGCGTTCTTATTTATTAAAAAAAAGGTCAGTTCCTTATCTTTTTGCATATAGTGTCTAGGAATTGTCTTTCATATACAAATAAGGGGTTCTGGTTGCTGTGGCCTTCAGTAGCTGGAAAAAGCAAAACATGATTTAAAAAATAACGTTTGAAAAGTTTGAGATCCTCTCAACCATTCCTGCTATGACTAATTTGCCTCAGACCCTGATCCCTAACCCCCAAGCCCCAAGATCCAAGTTCAGCTTAGGTCCTGTTACAATAACACTTGAATATCTGTACATGAACCCACTAGCCATTTATTTCCCATTAATGTCCTGTGCAATGCCAGGGCTCTTGCTCAGCAGGCAGCCTTATATGGCCTCCCTGAGGGGCCCAAGCTCCTCCCATCTTGAGCTAGGCCCTCAGGATCTGTGGATGAAGAAAGAGACCCTGTAGAAGGCACACTTGCTGCTTAACTACCTCGACCCAGAAGTGAAAAGTATATTTCCATTCCCATTCTACTGATAACAAGTAGTCAAATGGCCACCCCTGAAGGCCTGGGAAATGGACTCCCTGGCTGGGCAGCTGCTTTCCAGCCACAGCTCTAAATCATGGGGGGGAAGGTCAATCCTGGTGGTCAGCTAATCATCTCTGTCATGAGAATCTTAGCTGGAACAAGTTCTAGTTTCTCAAAATGCTAACAGAAGTGGGAAAGGTAGTGGAAGATGCTCTGTGGAAGGGTAGAGCACCAATTCTATGCTCTCTGCTGTTGCTGGTAACAAGTTGCCAGGCTGTCATTGGCTATCGAAGTGAGGGGAGAGTTATCCTTCCATGCACTGGGTATAGAGATCCTGGGAGAAATCATGGTCCCAGGTGATTTGATCATAAAGTGAGTACAAAATAAGAAAAGGAGATTTAACATGACATGCAGAACAAATACATAGAAGTGGGGAGTTGGGATGATTCAACCATAAGCACTGACTTAGTGAGCAATATAAAAACCTCCTGAATTTTAGAACTAAAACAAACAAAAAACCCCACAAAACAAAAAAAACGGATACTTTCTGACCATGTGGCCTTGTGTATGACATTTGACCATTCTAGGTCTTAGTCTATGCAAAAATGATCATGTTGGCCTAATTGTTTCAAAAGTGTTTTCTATGATCCTATGATCTATCAACTACAGAATGTTAATGAGAACTTCCAGGCTCCTCAGAAAAGTCTCCTGTTATATATCTTGATCTGGCTGGTAGCTACACAGATGTGTTTACTTTGTAAAAATTCATTGAGCTGTACACTTAGGATTTGTGTACTTGCCTTTATGTGTGTTATTCTTCAATTTAAAACATTTACAAAGGGGGGAAAAAGCCTGTCACCTTATCCACTTCTCTTCAAATATGGAGGCTAATGTAGTTTTCAAAGTTCAAGAGTCATGAAAACGGCAGAGCCCATGAAAGGCGGCCATGAAGCCACGAGCTGCCAATGAAGAGTCCCCTTCTCCAACACCATTACAGCTCCCATGAGGCCATCCATGCCACCATTCTTGCTTTTCCTTCTAGGTGTAAGCACAAGGTCGAGATTACCCTTTTATTTAATCCCTCAGTTCCCCTATCCATAAATCAAGGATAATGATAATGCCTACTTCTCAGTGTTTTGTAGAGATTAAATAAGCTAATACATGTAAAACACTTAGAATAGTACATTGCACTTACTAACTTTTCAAGAAATATTTGTCAAATTGATGGTGAAGAAGATGATTATTTTCACGTGTCCTTGCCCACAAGACCCAACGCAACCAGAGTGACTTTCTGTTATTTTCAAACAAAAGAGCCTAAATATTTTAACTGGTTATTTTTAATTCCAAAGTGTATGGATCAGTATAAATTCCATGCTGGGCTTTCCTCCACTCATAACTTTGCTTCCAACCACAGTCCAGTGTCCTTCCTTGGGGCTGTCCTCTAAAATAGTTGATTATCTAGTGTTGTGACTATTAATGCCTTCACCATCATATGAAGCTTGTGGATACTTTAGGAACTAGGGAACTTGCGGCAAGCTAGAGGCATAGGAACCAAGCAGGAAAGAAGAAAGACATGCTAGATATACAGATGTGAATTTAGAATGCAAAAATAACTTTTAACACAACTTTTAAACTGGAAAATGTGTGCTCAATTGGCACAATATCCTAATATATGTCCTCCTCAACTGAAGCCTGACATCTTGAAGCCTGCCAAAATGCTAAGTTGCCAGGACCTCTGGGAGAAGATAATTATCTTAGACTGGGTTCCTCCAGAGGCTGACTCAGAAACAAGGACTTAAGTACATGTGGTTGATCTGAGAGTTGGTCCAAGGAAACACCGTAGGGGAGCAGGAAAGTGAAACAAGGAAGGGAAAGAAGCCAGTGAAGAGTGTGGTATCAAGCCAGTTATCACTGTGGGCAACTGGCATTTGTTCCCCAGCACTTCTGACCTGCTGCATGACAGGGCAGAGCAGACTTCAGGGGCCAGAAAAGGCAAAGAAATGTAGGCTCTGGCAAGTGGAAGTCAGGCTGGAAGGCACTGAAGTGGTAAGGACAAGGGGACACAGCAAAATCCTGTCAGTGTCTGTTACAATAGACCAGGCCTCCTTTGAAGATGTGGCTATGTCTGCACTTCCAGGGATCAGGCTGACAAGCTGCAGTGTGTCATTTTGCACATCATTTGGGTTGAGACAAATGTGATGTTTCTTCTAAAATGGTAATTGCATTTTTCTGGAAATCAACACAGGTTTGTTTATATGCCAGTTGTATGTTGCAGCACACAACACATGCAGATCTTGAACATCTTGAAAAGGTGGTACAGAGCCCCAGCATAAGTCTGTTCATAGACCTACCTGGACAACACCAAATGGTATGTTATTTCCTCCTTTCGACTGCATGTCACCAACAGAGGAACCCTACATGCTGGAAGTGGTGCTTTTGGAGATCTCGCAACAGGCTACGGATGTGAGATTTATGTCAGTGGAAGGGCTGGCATCCTTTCTGCAGTGTGTCAGTGGGAAGGATGAACACTCAGGACTAAGAAGGGTGCTATTTTAATTTATATGCTATTGTTACCCATTTTGTCTGGATTACCCAGAATGTCTCAGATACCTATTTAATTGGGAAGTGTTCCATATTTGTAAGACAGATCATCTTGTAGAAAGTGGTGTTTTGTTACTCTCCTGAACAGTGTGAAGTTAAGAAAATGGCTTGTGTGTCTTGTTTGTGTTATAGAATTCTAGCATTTTTTTCTCTCTTTTTTTCCTTATCGGCATTTTTCTCAAGGGAGCTAAGTCAAAAAGATCCTTTTTACCATTTTTCATAACCCATACAACATGAAAAATATAATCTTCTCTTACACTTTAATTATTGTTCACAAAAAACTATGAATAGTTTCAAGCCATGATTTCTATACATTATCAAAATTGCTTGGTAGAAATTTAAAAGCTATCAAAAATCATTTTGTTTTTGAGAATTTTTTTTTATTTTTCTCTTGGAATATGACATATTAAATAAAAGTGGTCCATTATCCAAGGCCCAATATGATAGTCTGCTTTAGATATTTACTCTTAGAAGCCATATAATTTCTTTTGTGTTCTATTACTTTGCAACATATTTGTAGGCATTATTGAATTACCATATTTCGAGTTTGTTTTCATACAAGGAAGTTTGTTTATAGAACACTTAAATTGCCATATATAATATATACTCTTATTTACAATGATAAAGAGAAGCATTCAAAATTCAAACTCAAGCCTCATATAATTTCAGTAATGTAGTAGAATATAATGCAGTAAAAATGTAATTTATCCCAAGGACAAATTTGGCAGAATGCAACGGTCACTGTTTTCTGACCCTAATTTTCAAGCTACTGCTTGACATTTACATTGTATATCATTAAGAGCATACACACATATATCATGTCTTTTTGGGGCTAATTTTACATAAATTATGTGCCTCTATGATTTTTTTGCATGATAAGTTATTCAGTCTATATTAGGAATGTCACATAGATCATCCCCCTAGCCAGTCCTCCATCACAAGAATGCTGGAAGTAAATCAGAGAAAAGAAAGATTGGAGAGTTCTTCTGAGACTTTCTAGAAAGAATCAACAGAGGACTACTTCCAGCAATAAGACAGACTGAGCTCATGAATAAGACCTCTCTCTTATTACTAACACACAAAAATGCTGGTGGAGGGGGGAAACATATCCACAGAATTAAAATACATAAATGAGCTCAGAAAAGGATAAGAGGGGAATCCCCAATGCCAGACATGAAAGAAAGGAATTAAAGTCAGAGCAATGATTAGGTACAACAGGACCATGAAGATTTCACACCTGTGGTTCTAATTCCTGTGTGGTACAGGAAAAGAGGCTCTAGACCTTGATGATGCAAGGGAGCAGGCATCTTAGACAGCTGTCCCATCAAGTTCTGAAAAAGGGACTGGAAAACTTGCTAAGGAAGCAACTCTGGCCCAGGGAAGTTATGAGGAGGCTGGTGTCTGGGACCCTCGGTAGAAAGAAGACATGTGTAGGAAATGATAAACCCAGGACTTTACCTTGCTTAATGTAGAATTGAAATCCACACTACCTGTATGGCACAGAAAACCCAAGCCAAACAGCTAACATAAAAATTGTTCTAGAACTTTGGAAACGTATAGGATTCCCAGTTGAAACAATTACAAAACCACTCTTCAGGTCCACTTTCACAACTTGTGGTTCACAAGACCCTAGGGAGGGAAAAGAACCTGCTAAAGAGAAATTCATATTAAAAGATTATGATGTATAAAATAATACATCCACTGAGAGACAGTTAGAAAACTCAGAAAACAAGAGACTCAGCACCCCAAATTGGATATAATAGAATAATCTTAAGGACACTTTAAAATAACTATATTTTGAGTAGTTGAAGATATAAAACAGAGAAGAGAAACGAAAATGAAAGCCCACAATAACATGAAAAAAGACCAGAAAGAACCAAATAGGGTTTCTAGTAATGAAAAATAGAGTCATGGAAATTAGTGGACAGGTTAAAAAGCAATCTTAGACTAATGTAAAGAGAAAATTAGTGAACTGGATGGTATATAGGAAAAAATATGTGGTACAGAATGTGGCGGGGGGAGGAAGTGAATTATGAAAGTTATTTGGAAGCTGTTCCAACATATGTTTAAGTTGCAGAATGAAAAATTAAAGGAAAATGGGGGAGAAGCAATATTCCAAGCAATAATGGCTGGCAATTGTTTTAGAACAGAAAAGACTTGAGTTTTTAGACTAAGCAAAGCATACTAATGGCTCAAGCAAGATAAAATAAATCCACACCTAGAAAAATGTAAAACTATAGAACACTCCAATAGAAGATAAAATCTCAAAAGACATCAGAGAGGAAAATAAATAACTTGTGAAGGAACCATACAAATTATTCAGTCTTATGACCAAGCCAAACTGTAAAAGATGCTTGGAAATATAATCAGGCCATGTATCTGAGAAGATGAGAACATGGTTTTTGGAGACCAGATATCATCCCTGCCACAGGAGAATTATCATCTTCTGAGTAATGAGCTCAGACCTATGGGAGAACAAAGAAGAAAGGAGGATGCTCTTGGAAAATGAAGCCTTTCTCACTATCCTCAGATCGCACTACACAAAGCACTAAACTTTCTTCTCTGGTGTTATTTTGGCTTTAATGTTTAAATGCTGGTGAAGGAATTCCCACACCTAGATTAAATATAACATGTTCTAGAAATATATCTTGTCCAACTTAAACTTACAGAGAAATGTGAGAATTTGTGTTTGTTTCTCAAACATTGAGCTGGCTGCTCATAGAATAATAAACTTATAAGAGCAAAGATCTCAGTGAGTCACCCAGGTTAGCACCTGGCAAATGTACCAGGAGTAATGAGTGTCTCATTTACTTGTGGCACATAGCAGAAACTTAGCAGCAGCCTCTTGAATCTCTTCATTGATTCTTCCACTCAAAAAACATTTATTGGATGGTCAAACTGAGCCATTGTTCTAGATCTGCACTGTCCAAATTGGTAGCCACTAGTCATATCTGGCAATTTAAATTTAAATGAACTAAAATGAACTAAAATTAGTTCAGTTCCTCTGTCATACTAGCCAATTTCAAGTGCTCAATAGATACATGTGGCTAGTGGCTACCACATTAGACAGTATAGATATAGAAAGAATATCACCATTGTCACAGAAAGTTATATTGGATAGTGCTGTTCTAAATGCTAGAAATACAGTAGTGAACACAACAGACACATTTCCTGTGTTCATGAAGCCTAAATGCTGTATCAGATGGTGATAAGACTGGAGAAAAATTAAGCAAGAATGGAAAATAGGGAGTGGGAATCGGCGGGGAATCATTGCAATTTGAAATATGGTCGTCTGGGGCGGTCTCATTAAGACAACTGTATTAGTTAATGTAATGCTAGCTGATGTAACAAATAAACCCTGAAATCTCAGTGCCTAAATACAATAGTTTATTTTTTGCCCCAATCTCTGGGTTATGGAGAGGGACTGTGGAATCATTAGGTGAGATCTATTCCATGTGGTTATTCAGGGCCACAGGCTAATGCAGGCTCTGCCATCCATAGCACAGAGCTTCCAATGTTGCTCTGGGTGTTAACATCAAGCCAGCATATGGGAGAAAAGAAAGAATGGAGGATTGTTCAAGAGATTTCTGTGGTCTATGGGTCAGGCCTAGAAATGTTGTAATCATTTTCACCAGCATTTACTTGGCCAAAACTCAGCCCAGCTGGCCATAATTTGTTTATACAAAAAGAAATGATGACGATCTTGGCTAGCTCCTTTAAAATCCAGATACACAGTCTTTGGCCTTTCCCTGGTTTGAGTTTGACAGCCCTATCAAAAAAAAAAAATTTAACCAGCAGGAGCTATCAAACGTTAAGCTTCGACGCTCCTCACCTGCACAGACCCCTTCCAAGCCCCTGGAAGGGGCCCTTGCAATGTGTCACATATCATGTATTTTTGCAAAATTTACAAAAGCAAGATGTTCTAAGCACAATTGGTTAAGTCTCCTCTCTCAAGTCCTATTTTCCCTCTGTCATATACTTCCCTTCAAATCAGGTGGTGTTAAAGTGATCAGAACACTTTTGAGATCAGGTTGAGGGAAATTTTAATTGGGAGTACACTTAGTTTAGCCTTAGTGAGATATATTTATGTGGTTCACAGTGACTTGTGTGTATAGTTTATTTATTGCTAGCCATCTCAATACGAGTGGCCCTGGAATCTTGCTTCCCACTATGGCAACACATGGCAGCATTATGACACAAAGATTCAGGACATACTATGATTTCTAGCCGTATTGCAATATCGACTGGACCTTTGGCACCTAAGACCGGAAGTACATGGGCAGTGGAGGAGGAAGAAAGTTTGGAAAATATATAGCTTGTTGTTGTGGAAAATTCTTCCCATTAATAGGCACAAGTGAACAATCTGGTTCTCATTGATGCCTAATCAAAATGGAAGGTCTCCTGGCAGGGATGTGCTAGGTTGAAGACTGTCTCACCAAATTCATGAGTACCTGGATCCTCAGAATGTGACCTTATTTGGAAATAGGGTCCTTGCAAATGTAATCTAGTTAAGATGAGGTCATACTGGATTAAAGTAGGCCCTAAATCCAATGGCTGGTGTTCTTATAAGAAGAGGAGAAGGTGCACAGAGAAGAAGGCCATGTGAGGTTGGAGTGATACTGCCATAGGCCAAGCAATGCTAGAGCCATGAGTAACCAGAAGGAGCAAGGAAAGATTCATCTGTACAACCTTTGGAAGGAGCACAGCCTTGTCATACACCTTGATTTTGAACTTCTGTGCTCCATAACTTTGAGAGAATAAATTTCTGTTGTTTTTAGCCACCCCTTCTGTAGTAATTTGTTATGGCAGCTCTAGGAAACTAATATACTTAATAAATGAATCATTTACAATTATAAGCATACGATATATCTCTTTTATTAATTGGAAGAAATCTAATTCCTGTGCTTGTATGTACAAACTTGTAGCAATACTGTAAGCAGTAAGAATGTGCATGCAAAGTTACATGTTATATGTACCCCAGCTATCAATAATAAAAAGATGATTTTGGGGGAGCCATGATAGAGATAAGGCTAAGTTATTTCTATTATTTCTACAGAAAATTATATTATAAAATTATTGACACATGAGGATGTGATCAAAGAGTATCCAGTCACAAAAAAAGAAGGAAAAATATTTATAGATATATTTTCAGAAGCTAATTAATACAAAATGTTATTTTTATTTGTCATCTTTTTTGAAATGTATAATTTGTAGCAAGTTTTGTTTACATCCTAAGTAAATATTCATGTTTGTACCTAATTTTGTATTTTTTATTTTGCATGTTTTTTGTGATTTTAAAAAAATAGTTTAATAAATCATTTTTAATTGTATTTTTTCGTTACCATTTATCCCCCCATGCTCTTCCACCTCCTCCTTCCGTCCCAACAATCACCAACAGTTCTTTTTCTTTTTTTCTTGATTCCTCCACCCCCAATCCCCCTCCCAGAGCTGTCAGCCTGCTCTCTATCTATTTTGTATGGTTTTTAAAAGAACTCCCCCCACCAAATTCTATAAAGCTTCAGGCCCCACAAAACCTGTCTGTTCTTGGGCATAAAAAAACAGACTCCAAGGGAATTTTGTATTAGCATCTGCTCACAGCATGACTTTCAGAAATCTACAGGCAAGTTAAGCCCTCTGGAAGCTTATATCATAAGTGAACCCAAAAATCTCTAAATTGACAGCTCTCCCACACAAACAGGATTTTCACAAAGTAGTGTAAGCAGCTATAAAATTGCCTATGCTTCTTGTGGTTTCTCAATAGCAGTTCGAATGGCATCTTGGGCAAGACAAAAGTTTGTTGTTCCAGACTGTTCCATTCACTGCAGAAAGTTTGGCATCCCTGACCCCTGCCCATTCGATGCCAGAACAGGCTCCAGTCTTTGACAAAGTCTTTGACAGAATCATCCTCAAACATCTCCAAACTTCCAGAGGGCATGCAGAGGGAAATCCACTATAGCCGTGATGTTGTCTGTTGAGCCCACCAGAGGAGGTGCTGCAGAGGGACAGAGTGACCCCAGGGCTGAGGGCTGAACAGTAAACCCCAGGCCAGAGACCCTACCGAGTTCCGGCTGGACTTCAAGAGGCATACACAGCATGTGCAAGAGTCAGGAGAGAGGGCACTGGGCCCCGACTAGCTGGGTCGCATGGTTCAGAGTTACCAGCTACATATTCCAGCAGCAGAGACAGTAGGGTGATCAGGGACAAACAGGCAGGGATGTCATTACTCCTGAGGCCTGCAAGGACCCAAAGTTTGTCACTAGGAGATGGCAGGTCTCTGAGTCCCTGCCTATATCTCTATCCTTTGGGGATGCTGGATCAAGCTCAGAGAGGGACTTTTGTCAAATATTCCCTATAATTTTTATTTTTTTAATTGTTAGACATTAAGAAAAGTTGAAAGAATAATACAATTATCACCTGTAAACTCTTCACAGAGTCACCTAACATCATTTCTAACATAATTCCATTATTTCCCTCTCTCCCTTTCTCCCTCTCTCCCCTTTTACTGAAACATTTGCAAGTAAGTAGCATAATGTGTGCTGTAATCCATTCTTGTCATTAGTCTTTGTGGTGGTTAATTTTATGCGCCAATTTGTCCAGGCTAAGGGATGACCAGATTGCTGGCAAACCTTATTTATGGGTGAGTTTGTGAAGATGTTTCTAGAAAAGGTTAGCATTTGAACCTGTAGACTGAGTAAAGATGTGCCCTCACCAATGTGGGTGGGCATCACCCAATCCCTTGTGGGTCGAACAGAACAAAAAGATGGAGGAAGGATAATTTGCTCTCTCTGCTTGAGATGGGACACATCTATATTCTCCTATCATCACACATCAGCGCCCCTGGTTTCAGACTTTTGGGCTCAGACCAGGACTTACGCCATTGAGCCTCTCTGGTTCTTAGGCCTTCAAGACTCAAACTGAATTACACCACCAGCTTTCCTTGTTCTCCAACTTGGAGAGAGTAGGGATGGGGCTTCTTAGCCTCCATAACTGCATGGATCAATTCCTATCATAAATTACTATCTATCTATCTATCTATCTATCTATCTATCTATCTATCATCTATCTATCATCTATCTATCCTATTAGTTCTGTTTCTCTGGACAATGCTGACTAATAGAGATTTTGGTGCTGAGAGTGGTTCTAGAGGAACAGAATTTTAAGGATGAGCTTTCTAAATTGTTTCTGGGGTTCTGGAATTGGCTCTCTAATCTGACTAGATTTAAAGATGCTGATGACTCTATTTCCAGTAGTAAATAGGTTGAATGTATATAGCCAAATTTCCCTTCAAATGTAGCTATATTATGTCTCACTTTCACCAGCAATGTAGGAGAGTGTCTGCTTCCCCACAGCCTTCCTGAGAGAGTGTTTTGCCAAGCTTTTAAATTTTTGCCTAATGAGTAGATGAGAAATGTAGTTTCAGTGTAGCTTTCACTTATTATGAATGAAGTTCAAGTTTTCTTATATTTAAGAATCATTTGTTTACATTTTTCTATGGACTATTTATATTTGTCCATTTTTTATTTGGTTTTGGTCTTGTTGGTCTTTAGGAGCTCTTATATATATGAGGGAGATTAGACTTTTTAAACTGAATTTAAAATTAGACATTTTTAACTGAAAGGGAGGTCAAATACAGAAAAATAAGAAAGTTTTATTTCTTTATTTCCACATGGAAGTCTAATTGAACAGAGCGATGCACTACACCAGGCTGATGCTCAGGACTTCAAACTGAATGGGCTTTCTCCCTGGACTTCCTGAACATGAAACCGGCTGCTGATCTATGTAGCAAATTTGCCAACCAGCTCCTCTCTTAAGAACAGGATGATGATGTGATCTCAAAAAGAACACTTTTAAATAAGACGTTTTGCTAGTTTTTAAATATATTAACTGGTGGCATGATTAGAGAATAGCTATCTTGAGTATCCAAAAAGCCAGGTGTTTCATGCCTAACAGTAACACTCTCTTGGCCCTCATTTGAATTTTGGGGGTATGTTTAAAGTAGAAAATAGCAATAGAAAAATGTGGAGCTCAAACTACTGTCTCTAGATAAACAATTATAACTTGAGAATGTTCTGAGTTCAGAGATTTTGAATGCTCTCATGCAGCCTCTGCACGGGCGTTTTCTTTGCTGGGAAGTAAAAAGGAGAGGAAAAGAAATCAGCCACTCAAGGGGAAAGCGGTTTGATTCTTCCTTTGAAACTTTGTGGCAGCTGAGCTATTCTCCAAGAAGAGAGGCCTTGAGTGGGACAGGTCCTGCAGAGATTGTTTCAAGTTTCATTTTCAACCTTAGAAAGAGATGGCCACACCTTTGAAGGCTGCCATGCAGGACAGCCCTTGCAGGGATTCCCAGCAGGCTGCTTGAGCTGCCTTGGTCTGTAAGAGGGAAGGTCAGGGAAAATCCAGAAAGAGCATGGTAATGGCAGTTGCAATGGAGCAATGAAAAAAAAAAAACTGATTGGAGTGGGGTTAATAAAGGAGAGCAAGTTAAGATGGCAAGTCTGTGGGTAAAGGGAGTAGAGAATTAGGGCAGTAAGTGGCATTAGATGAAGAACTGAGGGAGGTGTGTGGGTGTTGTTTTTTTTTTAAGTTTTGAAGGTTTTACAGTGTGTTTATAGGCTGGTACTGCTTTGTCCAGTACAGAGGGGGGAAGTGATGAGAGAATTGCTGGGGTAAGTCCTAGAGGAGGCGGGTGGGTGAAACTAGCCTCATGGGCCTGTGACCTGTGCAGGCTACTAGGGCCCACTCAGAATGGCCCTGTGCTAAGTTTACTGCTCTCTTGTCACAGTATCAAAATTCTTAATGATTTTTCCTAAGTAAAGTCCAGTGGAACCCAGGAGCTTGTGCCAAGAGCTTGAAGCCTCAGCTCACACACAGTACTGCGTCCTCTACCTCCCTGGGACAGGGAGGTTCTTGGACACCTGCTCCCCAGCCTCCTGGTGCCTCAGGCCCCACCTGGCCTCCACCCAGTCCCTGCCTCACAGGCTCACAGCTCTTTGCCCCAGATGGTGACTGGGTTGCATTTGTGGAGAAAAGAGGGAGGAAAGGCCAGATTTCTGCTGTTACCCTCAGCTCCCAGAGGGGCCTGGGTATGGTATGGGTCCTCAGTACATGTGGGCACACCATGAGTATTTGGGGGGCAGGCTGCAGTGGTGGCCATCTTTCCCCAAGGTTGGCATTGCCACAGCACATCCAGGCAGCTTAACAGGGCTGCATCTTAGAGAAGACAAAGCTCTCACTGACCCCAATCCAGGTACCTAGTGTTCCCTGGTGCAGAAGCTTAAAGGTCCTTGAGGATCATCCATCTGCCATGGATTGGGGAGACACCCATAGGAAACCAGGCTCACTTCCTCAGAGCTCACCCCCATCTCAGTGCAGCTGGTCGGCATGGCAGTTAGTGGGAGGGGGGAACCCAGCAGCCATCAGGTCCAAGCATGTGCACTAAAATTTATGCTCATAATTAAAACTTTTATTGTTTTTCTTTGCCTAGAACAACATTAAACAGCAAATAAAAGCCCTATGACAAGTGGAGAGAGAGCCCTGCTCACCACTGCCAGGATCCTCTCCATGGGAGAGGGTAGCCCAAAGAATAGGCATCCTTTCTTTGGTCAGGGATGGGAGTCAGTTTCATGGACATGTGATCTGTACACGTACAGAGGGCCCTGGCTTCAGAAATGCACCATGTTTGGTCTAATGCTCTGCTGTTGCTGGTGGGAACCTGATGGACTTCTCTCTGACTGCTTGTACCTTTCCAGAGCAATAAAAAACAAGGTCTGAGTGAGTAAGAGGGACAGATGTTTGTCATTTGAAGAAACCAGATAAGGTGTGAAATAGTAGTCTATGAGGGTGGGCTGCCTGGGTCCTTCCCAACATCTGGGATGATTCATGGGCCCCTCAGGGGGTAATATGTTTAGAAGGTCTGAGAGGGTCAACTGGTGAGGAAGGTCTTCCACCCACCCAAGAAACAAGCTGCTGAAGCCAACCTCCACAACAGTTGCCCAGTTTGGGGGAAGAGCTTCAAAAACAGGCCCACCTGACTCAGGTGGGAGCTGATTGAGCTGCCACAATAGTCCCCAGCAGTTCCCTGAATGCAAACACACAATGGTCTGAACTGCAGGAGCCAAAGATAAAGCACTGAAACTGCTGTTTGTTGTCCAGGATGTTAATGGCCTCCATGTTGCCAAATTTCATGGTCATTTCTTTGCCCTCACCCTACTTGACCCATCAGCAATAATGGCACAGTCAATCACCATCTCTTCCTTAAACACTTTATTTAGTCTCTGAAACACCACTTCACTTGGTCTGCCTTTTTCTTTACTTGTTGCTCTTTCTCACTCTCCTTCCCTATACTTCCTTATCTTCCCAACCTCTAAGCTTTGGGTAACACCCAGACTTGGTGTTCATGTCTCTTCTCATTCCCTCTCACTCCCTTGGTGATTGTATCTAAGTCCATGGCCTAAAACGCCACCTGTATACTGATGCCTCCCAAATTTGCATCTCTAGGTTAGACCTTCCTTCTAAACTCCATACTAGTATATCTACCTGCCTACTGGGCATCTTGACTAGTAGATGTCCAGTAGGCAGGTAGATATTTCAACTCACACATTTCAACTCAACGTGTCTAAAATGGAACTACCGATATCATTTACAAACCTTCTGCACTTCGAACTTTTCTCCCTCTCAGTGAACACCACAAGCTCTGCTACTGCTGCATCCCAAAAGATGGTTACTTCTCCCACCCCCACCCCCCAAACCAACTCCCCATGGAGCCCACCCACTTCTTCCTTCAATTCTGATTGGTACACCCTAGGTCATGTGCCTGCTCCCCAGCTACAGGGGAGGTTAGGAGAATGAATTCTAACTTTTAACTTGGGAAGGAAAATTCTCCAAAGCTATCAAGGGTTTTCAAAAGATGCTGAGTAGCCGCAACATACAATTTCCTCATATTTTGAGAGGAAATATGGGTATAGACTCTAGAGTTTTCTAGTGTTCACCTAATACTTTACACCTGAATCTAATACATCCAAAACCAACAGCTTTTTTTTTTAACCTCCATTAATTTGTCTTAGTTAAGTCTATCCAATAACTCTCAGGGTCTTTATAGTCCTTTTTTCATAAATTTAGGTCACATCTAATAAGATTACTGAATTCTAACGACGACTACAAGTATAGACAGGTTTGGGGAAAATGCGGCTCACTTTTTGCCAAATACTCAGTTCAATCAGTGGAAACAGAAGTGTTCTGGCACCTTATAGAGTAGCCCTCTAGCCCTAAGCAGTTTCAGGCCCTGGGCATCATTTCCAGTGGAGAGCATTGGTTAATCAGGTGAATCAGGTAAGCCGAGATGGGTTAGGAGAGCCTCTGCATGCTTTACTTATCACTATTATAATGGTGATGTCTTTGCATTTATTGTCTATTTCTATCCCTTTTTACACTGAACACATTGGGCTCTTATGTTTCCCTTGCCCCCATACTCAGGGAAAAACTGGTTCTTTTCCTTTTCAGAACCCTTTGCTGACACATCAGTCTGTTGCCTCCTGGAGAAATACTTCATACTTCCAGTCCAATCCTAAACAATCTGATTCAGGAAGAAAATTATACATATAATTTATCAGGTAACCAGGACACTTTCGAGAGTTAGTAAAGGAGGTACTATTAAAAATTAGAATGGGACACCAGGGAGAAAGACTGAGATGTTGGTCCTGGTAAAGTGGAACATCTGATAACCCTGATACATAGATGCTCATGCAGTGGCAATCTTCCCCAAGGAGCACAGAGAGACTTGTTAGGATTGTCAACATGGTAACTTTTGCCTATTATTCATCATATGGGAGATGCAGTGATTTTAGGGATTGAGATAAACCATTTTGGCTTTGGTGCAATAACATTCCAGAAGGACAAACTGCCTGGGACAGACACACAGGGATGATCTACTCCTGTGTGGTAAGATTCTGTCCCATACCTGGAAAACCAACATCTGGTTCTTGTTCCAAATCACTGAGTTCTGGTATGTGCTTAGACTGTGCCAGCTCAGAGAGTTGGAAGGTGATGGATACCACTTTGTTTATGTTTAAAAATGCCATACCCTGCACTTGCACTGTGTATTGTATAACTCCAAGATTAATGAGGTGTACCTGCACCAATGTTTTGAGTCTTCCCAGCCCAGGTGCCAGACTATGTGAATGAGTGAGCTTTCAGATTTCAACCCCAGCCACCTGCATCCATCTGAGAGATCCCAGGCCAAAACCTGCCCAACCAAGCTAATCTCAAGTTCCTGACCCATTGAAACTATGAGAGATAATAAATTATTGTTATTGTTTGAAGCCACCAAGTTTATGGGTGATTTGCTAGGCATTAATGAATAACTAGAACAGGTACCCATGTGCTGTCTCAACAGAGTATCCAATAATCAATGGTTTTTATGAGTTACAACTTCAAGGGAGAGCTCAATGCTGGAAATAATAGTTTGGAGAGAATCTGAATGTACATGGTGGTTAAAAGGGCTGAGGATGAAACCAGAGGTCAATACATCCATGAAAAGGTTGAAGGAGGGACAGTCAAAGAGTTATGCCTTTCCCAAACCCTGCTGTCTCATGGCTCTCCTTTCTCTTGCTGGCCATTGCTTCCATGTCTTTGCTGCTTTCTCCTAATTTCTCTGACCTCTAAAGTATGGAGTCCCAGAGCTCAGACCTAAGCTGCTTCTCCACTCTGCATATTGCCGAGGCAATATTATCTAAACTCATGACAAAATAGTGTCCATGTCCTGATGCCCCCACACTTTGATTCTCCAGATCTAATCTCTCTTCCTAATACACGTGCACCCAACTGCTTGCTCTACATCTCCATTTGGAGGCTTACTAGGAATCTCAAGCTCAGTATGTTCAACACCAAACTCTCAACTTTCCCTGAAACATGCCCCACTTTCAGCCTTCCCCATTTCAGTAAGTAATGAATCTGTCATTCAGATGACTCAAGACAAATTTGGAGTCATGTTTGGATCCCTCCATTTATTTCTCATGTTTAATCTATCAGCAAACCCTTTTGGTTCTGCTTTCAAAATAAACCCAGAAACTGTCCACTTCTCACCACTCCCTCCTTAGGCAAAGTCACTATTGACTCCCACCTGGTAGATGACAGTGATGAAGAGTGAGTGGTACAGCCAGAATATAATGATTCAAAGCATGAGGTTTATTTTTTATGTTTTTATTAA
Source organism: Mormoops blainvillei (assembly GCA_004026545.1). NCBI lineage: Eukaryota > Metazoa > Chordata > Mammalia > Chiroptera > Mormoopidae > Mormoops > Mormoops blainvillei. Next base: position 18,435 of record PVJD01013271.1, read on the forward strand.
ATTAAACTTTTTATTTAAGATAATTGTAGATTTCCATGCAGTTAAAAATAATATAGAGAGGTCTAGTGTTTCCCCCCATGGTAACACTGTGAAACTATAGTACAATATCACAGCAAGAATGTAGACATTGATATGGTCAAGATACAGAACATTTCCATCACCACAAAGAGCCCTCAACTGACCTCTTATAACCACATCCAGTTTTCTTCCACCCGACCCCTAACCACTGGCAGCCATTACTCTGTTCTCCATTTCTAATATTTTGTCATTTCAAAAATGTTATGTAAATGTTATCATACAGTTTGTAATTTGGAGGATTGGCTTTTTTTCACTTGGCATAATTCCCTAAAGATTCACCCACGTTTGTTTGTTTGTTTTTTCCATATGTGTCTCTCAATAGTTCATTCCTTTTTATTGCTGAGTAGTACCATAGGTCTTTTAACCATTCATCTCTGGTAGGACATCTGGGTTGTTTTCAGTTTGGGACTATTATGAATAAAGCATTTATGGACATTCATGTACAGGTTTTTGTGTGAACATATGTTTTCATTTTTCTGGGATAAATGCCTACCAGTACGATTGCTTAATTATGTGATAGTTGCATGTTTCATTTTTTAAAATAATTGACAAAGTATTTTACAAAGTAGCCGTACCATGTTACATGCCCATCAATAGTTTATGTCGTTCACTTTCTCCGCATCCTTGCCAGCATTTGGTGGTGTCAGTATTTTTTATATTAGCTGTTCTGAAGGGGTAGTGATATCTCATTGGGGTTTTAATTTGCATTTTCCTAATGATTCATGATGTTGAACACGTTTTCCTGTGCTTATTTGTCATCTATATATCCTCTTCAGTAAAATGTCTCTTCAAGTCTTCTACTTATATTCTCATTGGATTGTTTGTATTTTACTATTGAGTTTTGAGAGGTCTTTATATATTCTAGATAGTAGCCCTTTGTGGATATATAGGTTGCAAATATTTTCTCCCAGTCTGTAGCTTTCCACTGCATCCTCCTTCAGGGTGCAAAATTAAGAGCAAAATTTCTTAATTTTGAAGTCTAATGTATCGGTATTTCTTTTTATGGCTCATGATTTTGGCGTCAAGTCTAAGAATTTCTTGCCCAGCTCTAGCAAAGATACTCTGCTATGCTTTTTTCTAAAATGTTTTATAGTTTTACCTTTTGCATTTAAGTTTGTAATCCAGCACCAATTCTTAAAAAAGCTATACTTCTTTTGATTGTATGTGCACCTTTGTCAAAAATCATTTGGGCATATTTATGTGGATTGATTTCTGGGTTCTCTATTATATTCCATTGATCTATATGTCTATCTCTCTGTCAACCACACTGTTCTGATTATGGTAGTTATTTAGTAAGCATTAATATTAGGTAGTGTTCTTTCTTCCACTGTCTTCTTCTTTTCCCAGAATGTTCTAGCTATTCTAGTTCCTTCACCTTTCCATATATGTCTATATCTACAAAAATCTTGCTGGAATTTTAATAGGAATTTCATTAAACCTTTATATCAATTTGGTGAGCACTGACATTTTTTCTATGTTGAATTTTTCAGTCCATGTTCATGGTATGTTTCTCTGTGTGTATCTTGTTTGATTTCTTTCATCACTGTTGTGAAGTTTTCAACATACAAGCCCCATACATGTTTTGTTAGATTTGCACATAAACATTTATTTTAGGGATTGTAAATGATATTGTATTTTTAATTTAAGTTTTCATATCTTCTTTGCTAGTATACAGGAATATGATTGACTTGTATATTCATTTTGTATCCTGCCACCTTGATGAGCTCACTTATTCATTCTAAGAGTATTTTGTAGATTTTTTAGGATTTTCTACATAGACAATCATGTCATCTGCAAATAGAGACATTTTCATTTCTTTCTTTTCAAGCTGTCTATGCCTTTTATTTCTTTTACTTTCCTTATTACACTGGCTAGAACTTCCATACTATGTTGAATAAGAATGGTAAGTGGATTGATTCACTAACATCCTTACCTTCTTCCTGATCTTAGGGGGAAAGCAGTCTGTTTTTCATTATTCATATAATGTTACCTGAAGTTTTTTGCTGGTTATTCCTTATCAAGTTGAGGGAGTTCTCCTCTATTCCCAATTCTGAGATTTTCCTTTTATTATGAATGGATATTGAATTTTGCCAAAGGCTTTTTATGTGTCAGTTGATATGATCATATGATTTTTATTTTTAGCCTGTTATTATGGTGGATTACATTGATTTTTGCATTTGAACAAGCCTTGCATCCTAGAATTAGCCCCACTTAGTCACAGGGAATAATTCTTTTTGTATATTGGCAAATTTATTTGCTAAGATATTGTTAAAGATTTTTATATCTATATTTATGAGAGATATATCTTTTTTGGTACTGTGTTTGTCTGGCTTTATCTCAGGGTAATAAAAGTTTAATAAAATGAACTCACAACTGTTCCTCTTCTATTTTCTGGAAGTGATTGTGTAGAATTGGTATTAACTCTTCCTTAAACATTTAGTAGGATTCTTCAAGGAAACCATCTGGGCCTGGAGATTTCTCTTTAGAGAATTTTTAAAATTAGATTCAATTTCTTTAACAGTTACAGAACTATTCAAATTATTTCTTATTGGGTGAGTTGTACTAGTTTTCACTTTTTGAGGACTTTGTCCATTTCATATAAGTTGTTAAATTTACATGTGTGAAGTTTTCAACATTTCCTTATTATCCGTTTGATGCCTGCAGAGGGTGTTGTGATAACCCCTGTTTAATTCCTGATATTGGTAATTTGTGTCTTCACTCTTTTTTATTTTTCAGTTCCTAGAAGTTGGTCAATTTTATTGATTTTTTTTTCAAAAAAAAACGCCAGGTTTTTGTTTCATTGATTTTTCTCTATTGTTTTTCTGTTGCCAATTTAACTGATTTTTGTTGTTATTATCTCCTTATTTCTGCTTGCCTTGGGTTTCTTTTGCTCTTCTTTTTCTAGGTTCTTGAGGTGGGTGTTTATATTATTAATTTGAGACCTTTTGTCTTTTCGAATATAAACATTTCATGCTATAAGTTTCCCTCTCAGCTTTAGCTCAGTCTCACATATTTTGATGTGTTTATTTTAATTTTTATTCAGTTCAATGTATTTTTTAATTTCAATTGAGACTTCCTCCTTAACACATAGATTATTTAGAAGTGTGTTTAATTTCCAACTGTTTAGAGATGTCCTGTTATCTTATAGTCATCGATTTCCAGTTTGGATACATTATGGTTGAGAACGTATTCTGTTGTTTTAATTCTTTTAAGTAAATTAAGGTTTGTTTTATGGACAGGTATGGTTTATCTTGGTATATGATTTGTGAGCACTTGAAAGAATATTCTTCTGTCATTGTGTGGGGTGTTGTATAAATATATTTCAGATCCTAGTGGTTGGTAGTGGTACTGAGCTCTTCTATATCCTTCCTTATTTCCTGTCTAGATGTTCTATCAATTGTTGAAAGGGGAGTATTTCAGTCTCTCATTGTCATTATGGATTTTCCTATTTCTTCTTTCAGTTATATCATTTTATTGTTTTATGGAACTTGCAGCTCTGTCATTAGATGCATATACATTTAGGATTGTTATGGTGCTTGGGGGGTTGACTCTTTTATTGTTATCTAATTTCCCCCTCTGTCTCTTTGCTCTGAAGTCTACTTTATCTAATATGTTAATATAGCCACTTCTGCTTTATTTTGACCATTCGCTATATATATATATGTATGTATATATATATTTCACTATATTTAAACTTAGTTTCTTATAGACACCTTATAGTTGTGTCTTGATTTTTCATCCACTATACTGATTTTTTTCTTTTAATTGATATGTTTAGACCAGTTACATTTAATGTAATTATTGCTATGTTTAGGCTTAGGTCTGCCATTTTATAATTTTGTTTTCTATTTGTTCTCTATGTTTATTCTCTCTGTTTTATTTTTCCTGCTTTTCTATGGGTTACTTGAACATTTTTAAATTCCATTTTGAGTTATCTGTAGTGTTTTTGAGTGTATCCCTGTACAGATTTTTAGTAGTTGCTCTAGGCATTACATTATATATACATAACTTATCACAGCCTACTAGACATTTTACCAGTTCTAGTGAAGAACAGAAACCTTACCTCCCTTTACTGTCATTAGTTTAAAAGATAATCATCTTAAAGATTTTCTCTGCATACATTTAGAAACACATCAGACTATTATAATTTTTGCTGCAATCAATGAAACATAATTTAGAAGACTGAAGAGAAGGAACATGTATTTCCTATATTTTTACTCTTTCCCATTGTTCTTCCTTGCTTCCTGATATTCTAAGACTCTTTTTCTTTTCCTTTCTGTTTGAAGAACTTCTTTAGCCATTCTTTTAAGTGGGTCTGCTGGTGACAAATTCTCTTAAGTTTTTCTTTATCTGAGAATGTCTTCATTTACTCTTCATTCCCAAAGGATATTTTCACTGAATATCAAATTCTGGTTTGACAGTTCTTTTTCCTTGTAGCACTAAAAACTGTCATTCCACTTCATTCTGGCCTCTATGATTTCTGATGAGAAATCTGCTGTTATTTGAATTGTTTCCACCTATAGAAAATATGTTGTTTTTCTCTCTCTTTCTGCTTTCAGTTTATATTTACTTTAGTTTTCAGTAGTTTGCCTATTATGCCTCATTATGGATTTTTTTGGGGGTTTTCCTCTTTGGGTTTGCTCGGTTTTTGGAATCTGTCAGTTTATGAATTTTACCAAATTTGGAAAATTCTCAGCCATTATTTACTTGAGCACTTTTCCAGCTGCATCCTCTTTCTTTTCTCCTGGGGACTCCTATGATCCAGATGTTAGATCTTTTGTTATAGTCCCACAGTTCCTTGAGGCTCTGTTCATGTTTTTGAGTCTATTTTTCTCCATTGTTCAGATTGGGTAATTTTTATAGTTTTTTATTGACATTCACTGATTCTGCTCTCTATCCTCTCCATTCTGGTATTGAGTTGATCCATCAAATTTTTTTTTAATGTTTGTCATTGTATTTTCAGTTCTACAATTTCCATTTTGATTCTTCTTTATAGCTTCTCTTTCTTTTCTGAGACTTCCTATCTCTTTGTTGAGAATTGTTACCTTTTCATTAGTTTCAATCATGTTTGTAATTGCTCACTGAAGCATTTTATGATGACTGCTTTTAAGTCTTTATCATATTATTCTAACATCTTTGCTATCCCTGTGTTGGCGTCCATTGATTGTTTTTTCATTCAAAGTGAGATTTTCCAGGTTATTTTATGTTGAGTGATTTTTTTTTTTATTGAGACCTTGGCACTTATGTTATGACACTCTGGCTCTTATTTAAACCTTCTGCTTTAGTTGCCCTCCTGTGACACTGCTCTGCAAGGGATGTAGGAGTGCCACTTTGTTTCTGCCATGTGAATGCAGATGTCCAGGTTCCCCACTCAGCCTCTACTGTCATCCTAAGGGAGTTCCAACACTCCACATAGCCTTCACTGACACCAGGGGTGGTTGTCTTGTTACCAGTGTGTGTTGTTGAAAGTCCTGACTCTCCATTAGGCCTCCTCTGAAATCACCCCAGTAGGGAGTAAGAGAGGGAGAGGTGCTTCATTACTGCTAGGTGGGGATGGGGATCCAGACCTCCCACATGGTCCCTACCAACACTGTAATGGGAGTGTGTTTGCTACCACACAGCAGGGATGAAAGACACAGCTCTGTACTCAGCCTCCTGTGACACCACCCTGGTAACAGGGGGCAGGGGGCTTGTTATAGCCATGCTATGCTGTAAGTCTAGAGGACAGGTATTTCTGTGGTGTTTGGCTTGAGTAAATGGTTAATTTCTAAAGGTTCTGTCTTGCTGGCCTGTCCCTTTCCTGGTACTTCGGCTGAAGAGAGCAGGCTTTTGTTTGGACTTCTTTGGTGTACACCTGTTTGTATTCTGGACTGTCAGTGTCTTTAGCTCCAATTCTGTAATATATGAGACAAAAAAATTCAGTGAATTCACCTCTATATTTTTCTTCAGGTCCTGAGGTCCCTAATCAGTCTGCCTTCCTTGCTGTACCTTTCAGAGTCTTCTTAAATTTGTTGTATATATATAATATCTAGAGTTAGTTGTACTTAGAGGGAAGAATAGAGAAAGGTACATCTACTCCATCTTTCTGAAAGTGGCAGTTCCCCAGAAGGATTTTATGTAAAGGTAGAGTAACAACAGTTTGGAGGGAGGACAGGTGGATAATGATGATAATCTCCATGAAATCCAGTTGGATAAACACCATCTGCCTAAAAGAGCTTTAGGAAGTAGAGCTTTATGGGAGAGCCAGATTGCAATTAGCACTAGGTGATGGAGGAATGGCCGTGCGCAGGACTACTTCCTATAGAAGCGGGTATTGGATTTCCAGTGGACATTGTGTAAATGATTGGGAGGGACTGGAAGAGCAAGGGAGCTGAAAGTCTGAGCAAAAATTCTTTGGCTGAGAGTATGAGAGGAGAGAGATGACCTGTGGGAGGTGGCAGAGCTGTGACAAGCAGAATCAACTGCCTTAATAGTCACAGATAAATTTGGTGCCATATCAGAACCCAAGTACACTCTTGGCCTCTTAGCATCTGGGAAATGGCTCTTGCTACAATGAGGAACAGGTAGGTAGGAATAGGAATGGTGCCTGCCACATTTGAGCTCCATTTTCTCATAGGCACCACCAGCCCAAATAAAAATGATCTAAAATGAAAGGTATAATTTCCAAAATGTTCTAAGAAAGTGGTGGACCACTCATTAACTCAATCCCCAACCCTTAGTTTCTCATTCTAATGAGGCTCTCTAGCAAATCAGTATTATTACTTGGTATAAATTTTGGGAAATCTGAATATTGTGGTTGTCACTTTAAAATAAATTGTTCTTGCTATTGCAACAACAACAATAAATTTATCGAGTGCTTATTAGATGCCATGTACTTTTCTAAGTGCTGAACAAGTTTTAAGTTATTTAATCCTTACAAGTACCCTAAAAGGTAGATACTAATTATTGTATTAGCTCCATTTTATGCATGAGGAAACTGGGAATGTGGAAAAGGACTTAGAAGTATGTTCAAAACCTCCATTGAATTAAAAACTGGCATAGCCATCTTCTCTGTTACCACATTCATTACATGAGACTCACAAAGAATGATGTTTTCCAGTGCTTTCCCAAATAATTGCTATAATACAGCTCTTGTATTTATTTTCAGTTGTTGGGATAAAAAGTAATAGGTGCTAATCTCATTTATGTCATCCCTGGCAAATCTCTTGATCCATTTTCCCTACTTTTTTCTGTCTTCAAAATTGGGGCATTCATAAGAGGGTACCACCCCTCTAGCCACAGAGAACAAAAGCAACGCGATTTTATTGCAAAACATTTTGAAAAAATGAACTCACATTAAATTATTATTTAACCCATAGGGAGCTCAGTGGTAGCTAAAGAAAGAGAAAAGCAGAAAATGGGAGAAAAACTGCAGAGGGAAAGAAGGGTTGCTTAGTGAGGTAGAACCCAGGAGAAGAAAGGTGCAGGGACATTTTGAGATGTCAGAGGCTTGTTTTCAACCATATATATCCCCACATTGCCTCACCTTGGGGTCTCACAGATGGCTACATCAATGTTAAATAATGACTTGAGTCATTAAAAGAGCTTTCTTGGACTCTTTCCCAAGTCTTCACCCTTGTCTCTCATCCCTTCTTTCACCTACCTTTCTAAAAGTTCCCAGCAGATGGTTTTAAGGTTGGCCTGTATTGATTTTGCTTCATCAGAACTGTGCCCAAGCATCTCAGAGCAGAACTCCTGGCTGATGCTCAGTGGGATGTGCATGTGTGTGTCCTCAGAGCACAATTCTCTTGCCTGATGTACAATCAGTGTCATATTGTATTTATCTTCACAGAGGCAAAAAAGAAAGAAACTTTCAATGTGATCTTATTATAAACCATTTTTATCTTTATTTTTTAAAAGATTTTATTTACTTTTAGAGAAAAGGGAAGGGAGAAGGAGAGAAACATCAATGTGTAGTTGCCTCTCACGTGCTCCCTACTGGGAACCTGGCCTGCAACCCAGGCATATGCCCTGACTGGGGAATCTAACTGGCGACCCTTTGGTTCTCAGGCCGACGCTCAGTCCACTGAGCTACACCAATCATGGCATAAACCATTTTTAAACATTGAAAATTCTCCCTTAGTGATGCACTTCCAGGGTGGGGCAAAACTGGATCTTTATTAAGCCAAGACTATAAACATAAATTTCCTCACTTGTGGGTTGAAGGCCACCATGGATCAACTTACTGCTTGAAAATCTGCAGATTCTCCCATCAGATTGGCACAGATTCCAAGCAGACTTGAGGATTTCCATGCTGTCACTTTTTAGGAGAATTTGAATAACAGAAGACCAATCTCAAATTCCATTCGTTTGCCTCTGTCTTCATTTCTAAGAGGAATTCTGGCCCAGGCTTCCATCAAAATTTAACCCCCCAAGAAGCACTTTTTTCCTTACCTCTATTTGAAAAAAAGAGATATAAAATAGACTTTTAAACAATTTAAATAAATTAAGTTCTTACATGTCTTTTTTGCATTCATCTCTTTCCTTCCCCTGCTCCACACCATGGAACTCACTGCAAACAAATTCAAGTCCTAAAATAAAGTTTTCATCATGTCATGTCACTACTCAAATACATTCAATGACTCCAAGTTAAATCGAACTTGTTCTAAATACGTATGACTCCCAAGTGAAATGCCAGGATAAATTCCAAATTTTCAGACAGACCTTTACATTCTTTGTTCCCACTCTTCTGTTATACAACCCCTTCACTTCAGAATCCTAAACCCGTCTTCCACTTTTCCTGACCTTATTCCTCTTAACACTTCCTCATCTCAGCCCTTGACAACCCTTTCCCTCCCACGTACCTAAAATCCTTCAGAGAGGTGGCTCTTACAGTGTGGTCCCTGGACCAGCAGCATCAGCATTAGCTAGGAACTTGTTAGAGATGCAAATGTTCAGGTCACACCACAGACCTACTGAATCTGAGTCTCTGGGGGACCCTGCAATCTGATTTAGTAGTCCAGTTCTGGTGTACATTCAAGTTTGAGAATAATTTTTATGTCAGGTCTCACCTCTTCCTGGATACTTACCTGATCACCATGACTTTGCTCTCAAGATGTCTCCGTGTTGTTCTGCTTCGTTTGGCAATTACCACATGCAACCTTGTCTAAGGTTAGTTACCTTTGAAAGAAGTCAAGGATGACTTCTCTCCTTACCCTCCTTCCTTTCCTCTCTCCCTCCCTTCCTAACCTAATACAGGCCCTAGCACAATCAGTCAGCAGTTGTTGACTGAGGTTAGATGGCTGAGCAGAGTTCATACATTTTGGTAATACTTTTCTAGCTTTGAAGTCTGCGAGAAAGACATAACCTTCCAAAACTTATCCTTTGGTTCCCCTGGAAAGAACAGAATACTAGGACAGATGTCTCATGGGCCTGACTCTTCTAGCACTTCTTGAAGCTTAATATTCTGGAGATATTATAAATGATTGATACAGATCATTGATGTGTCAGCTACCAATGGATAAAATCGATCCCAGGGAACTCTTGATTTAGCAAACTGTGTTGGACCAATTATGGATATCTAGGACAAAAGGTGGGTCTATTTGCGGGGAACTCCAAATGAAGGTAATTGTTAATAACATATTTTAAGTGATCTCTTTGACAATTTGCCTTTTTAAGTAATATGATTAGAATTCATTCTTTTATGTAATATGGCTGATACTGAACTACTACTAGAGTGGCAGGATTGTCAGCTCTGACATTTTTCTCTACTTTTGTGAGCTTGAGTTAATGGTAGTATCTTGATCTATGCTTTCTTGTAGAGATTTTTAAAGTTACTTGCCAATTTTGAGAGTTATTTATTAAAACTGGATAACATAATTTATAATGCAATCTAATCAGGAACATATAAACTGTAATACTTTGCAATGCGCCAAAAGGAATGATCACATGAGGGATCCATTGTCAACTATTCGTAGTATGGTGCATTGATTCCTTCTCTAGGACAGCTCAAGAAACACATGGGACATATGACCTTCTCACAGAGACTGAGAGAGGGCACTGGTAGCAACCTATCTATTATATATTATAGTAAAAAAGCTGAACCTATCTATCTGTTCCTTCTAACAATTGCCCCCTATACCCCAATGTATTATCTTACTCACCTGTGGGTATGATCACCGCACTTTGAAGACCACCGCTCTAAAGAATATAAGGTCATGTCTGAACAGCCAAAGCGAAATGGAGGATTGGAGCCAATAAAGAATACACTACCTCACAGAGAATCACTTAACACTGGGGCAGAGGAGGTGTGGTAGGGTGGGCAGTATTTCTCTGAGTTGATGTCAGTTGATACAGACAACAGAAATTTATTTCTCAGTTCTGGAGGCTGAAAAGTCCAAACTCAGGGTACCAGCATGGTCCACTTCTAGAGGCCATTTTTCTGTGTTGAAGACTTCCTACCTCTCTCTGAAGGGACAAGGGACTTGGGAGCTCTCTCGAGTCTCTTATAAAAGCCCTAATCCCATCATGAAGGCTCTGCTGTCATGACCTAATCACTTCCCAAAGGCCTCACTTCTTAATACCATCACATTGGGGGTTAGGATTTCAAAATATGAATTTTGGGAAGACATAAACATTCCAACCATAGCACTGGTGACTCTGAAACATCAGGTGGAGTTGAGAGCCAAGATTTTTGGATTAATTCTACCTCATTCATATTCTCCAGGAGACATTTGGGTCATGATAATAATTTTGGTTCTTTACTATGAAATAACTAAATGATTATTTAATATCAAGTAATCATTTTTCTACTTTGCTTTGGCACTGTGGAGCGAGCCACACTGCAGATAAAATAACAATGACTTTTTACCTGTGCAGTTCATATGAGGGCAGTATTTAGTGTAGGGGAATATTCTGAAGCATCAGTTGAATATATAATATTAAAGAACAAATGAGGAGAATAATATTAGTACCTCTTATAAGCAGGTTTGTGAAGGTAGGCTTGCTTCCTGTTGTCCTGAGTTGCAGAATTATAGATGTTAGAATCTGTCCTATAGATAATGAGTACATCACTCCTCTGGGTGAATCATTTGTACATCATATAAATGATAGTCTGTGACTATGATCCTTACATTCTTGCAAGCTGACTAATAATTTTTACTGTTGGATGAATTCTTGCACCCCTAACTTATAAGCCTGTTCGATCCTATCCAAATCTTTGCCATCTCTCTCTTCATAGATTCTTGATTTAATAGCTCAGCTTTGAGGTAAGGTCTCAAATTACCAAAGCATTGTAACTTCCACCACAAATATTCTACAACATGAAGGAGAAAGCAAAGACCTCTGAAACCATTGCACCTCAGGCAGAAGTGTCAGTTTATTGCAAGATGGACACTTTTGGAAGCTTGAGTTCACTTTTTCAGGATGCTAGGAAGCCATTTAATGTGCTGGAGGAAATGTTAGGGTGGGTGAGATGGCATCCCAATGTCTTGAAAGTGTTAAGAGATCTTCCAAAGATACCTTAATCTATTTCCAATGAATAGTTTCCCATGGCTCAATATACTAAATAGTCACAGCATAATCATACTTGCCAAAATATGTTGACTTTTGTACTCAGTGGTGAAAGTCTAAATTTCATCCAGGATGTTCTCTGCAGGTTGGTTTCTTTTGGAGGTAATTTTCTTGGAGGATTTTGGGGGTAAGGAAGTCTCTTGTTTTGAGCTCCCTTTAAAAAATTTTCTATTTGGAAAAAATATAAATAATTTATATCATATATAAATATATGTTTTTATATATAAATCACATATAAATGCCTTTCATTAAATTTCTCAATATTTACCCTGAAAAATGCAGGGATATAGATATCATTATATGGAGACCTCTAATGAAAGACTCAAACACATTTAATGAGAAAGTGGTCAACTTTTATCTGAACTCCCGTGTATACTATTAGGAATAAAGGTTTGGCTTATATGGAAGTGACCATGGGCAAATCAAGCTCAGAGAAAATTGACATTTAAGAAATTTTTATGGATAAATTCTACAAGTCAAAAGCTTAAAGAAAGAGGTAAGAATTAGTTTCACAAATATATCCAAATGCCAATTATAATTTAATACTCTCCCTTTGGGAGTAAATACTTTATTGGTTATTACCTTGAAATGAATTTATGAACATTAATAAAGCCCCCTCCAAGCAGAATGATTAAGAGACAATTAATGACATTTGATACTAGTCAAATTTAGTAAATATTTGTTTCTATTGAAACTTTTTGTTCATTTGCCAGATAGGCAAAAGTTACTTGACTGTTGTAGTATATCTTCTAGCAAATGTTGTGCCTGGCATTTGAAATCAGTGTCCTGGGAAACAGTGTTCTGTTACCATGGTCTTGGAATGCCATAATCCTGAATTCTGCAACCATCCTGCAGCCAAATGCCAAAGCAATTTTGGATAAGCAACCTAATGCTTCAGATCCTCTGGTTTCTAATCCCATCAAAAAACAAATATAATAATAACCTCTCTCAGCTTCTTAACACTCTTTCTACCCTTGGCTCCAAGGTCCTTCTTAACAATCTTTCTAATCTCTCCTTTCGCTTTGTTCACTCTCAGTGGCATAGCTAGTATATTTGACACCTGGAGCAGATCATTTTTTCAAATGCCCTTTATTTCTGCACCAAAATTATTTTTTGTATCAATAATATAATCACAATGATCATTTTTTAAATTATTCTTTAGTTTTAAAATAAAGATATAAAAATTTTAAAGAAATTTTGGTCTGGACAAGATGGCTTAGATCCATTTTCCCTGCTCCCCCATGCTAAGTACAACTGTAAATCCTGGAAAGAACTTAGGAGGCAACCAAAGGAGCACTCTGAAAGGAAAGGAGAGGAAGGCAAACTGGTTTGGGATCCCAAGACAGAAAGAATGACACTGCAGCAGAATGTCTTGCATGCCCCTACCCAACAAAAGAAGGCAACCCAGGCCTGGCATTCCCAGACCCCCAACCTAACGACACAGGGTTTCCCATGTAGGTTCATTCCTTTACCAGATCAAGCAGTTAACCTTCTGACAACACCAGGTGAGCATGATAGTGCTGGCAAGGGGAATAGATCAGGAGTCCCACTACAAACAAGCAGTTAAAGGAATTTCTCTCCTCCTGCCAGACCTGAGACTCCCCTCCCTTATTGGAAGACACCGAATGGCAGTCTGCACTGACGAGAAATTCTGCCACACACAAGAAGTTGCCTAGCCCAGGAAACAATCTTCATCCCTGTGGACCTGAGACTGCTTTCTTCTACCTATAGACATGAGCTGGCCCCCCCTAGGGCAACCCTTTAGGCAGCATCACCAGGAACCATTTGGGAGTCCCAGCAGTACCAGATAAACCAAGCACAACAAAAAATACTGCAAAGGTTCTGAAAAATAAGTTATTATTCAAACCATACTATACAAAAGTAGGTGAGGACTGCATGCTAAACCTAAACAAGTGACCACCTGCTACAAAAAAAATTAAATAGGACCTATAGTCTCAGAACATAATAGTAAAATGGCCAGGGTACAACTGAAAATCAAGAGCCAGGAAAATCACAACTTCAATGAAAAAAACACAATTAACTGATGCCAACACAAAGATGAGTCAGATATTGGAATTACCTGACAAGGAATTCAATGTAGCCATAACAAAAACCCTTCAACAAGTAATAACAAGTTCTCTTGGAATAAATGAAAACATAGAAAAATCTCAGAAAATCAATATGAGGTATGAAAATGATGAAATGGAAATCTTCTAACCAAAGAATGTAATACCCAAAATTTTAAACCTGCTTAATGGAGCCAATAGTAACTTTGTCAGTAGATGGAACCAATGAACTTGTGGACATATATACAAGATTTAACCAATTTGAAACAAAAACAGAAAAGAGATTAGAAAAAAAAATGAACAGATTTTTGGGTCCTGTGGAACAATAAGAAAAGATTCGTATCATTGGAATCCCAGAAAAAAAAGAAAGAGATTGGGGCTGAAAAACTATTAGAAGAAATAATAGTGTAAAACAGCCCAAATTAGTCAAAAGAAAACACACAGGTACATGAATTTGAGCAAACCCCACACAGGATAAATTCAAAGAAATTCATACCAATACATCATAGTTAAACCTCTGGGAACTATAGACAATGATAAAATCTTGAAATCAGCCAGATAAAAAATGGTGCATTACCTATCAGGGAACATCAATTCTAACGACAATGGATTTCTCATCTGAAACCATAGAGCACAAAAGGAAGCAGTAAAATATTTTGCAAGTTCTGAAACAACTGACAACCCAGAGTATCCTTTAGGTGTGGAGAATAATCAAGACATTCACAGATGAAAATGGGAGAATTTATTGCTACCAGACATAAATATTAGCTAAAGAAAGTTCTTTAAGAAGAAAGGAAGTTATAAAAAGAAAGAATCTTGAAGCACCAACAAGGGAGAATGGCCTGAATCTGGAACACTGACACCAAATTCTGGGAGGATGTGGGGCAATAAGAACTCTCATTCATTGCTGGTGGGAATTCAAAGTGGTTCAGTCACTTTGGAACATTGTTTGGTGGCTTCTTGCAAAACTAAAGATATTCTTACCATAGGATCCAGCAATCATACTACTTGGTATTTGCCCAAAGAAGCTGTAAAATTGTGTCTACACAAAAACCTGCACATGAATATTTATAGCAGCTTTAAAAACTTACAAGTAACCAAGATGCCCATCAGTAATTGAATGGGTAAGTAGTGGTACATCCAGACAATGGAATATCATTTAGCACTAAAAAGTAGTGACCTATCAGGCTATGAAAAGACATGGAGGAAACTTAAATGCTAAGTGAAAGAAGCCAGTGACGTCATGATTTCAACTATATGTCATTCTGGAAAAAACAAAACTATGGACATAGTAAAAAGATGAGCGGTTGCCAAGAGTTGGGGGTCAGAGGTGTAGCACAGAGGATTTTTAGGGCAGTAGCATGCTCTATATATTATAATGATAGATCATGTCATTATACATTTGTCAAAATCCATAGAATATACAACACCAAGAGTGAAATCTAAGGTAAATCACAGGATTTGGGTGACTATGAAGTGTTAATGTAGATTCAACTGTAGCAAATGCACCACTTTGGTGAGGATGTTGAACACGGTGGAAGCTATGCATGTGAGGGGGCACTGGGTAGAAGGGAATGAGAAAGCGCCTCCTTCCTTAGGTGGATGTGAAGAGGGCCTGAGAGTAACACATGCAAAAACAGTATATCATGAGCACTGAATCTTGTGTTTACCATTGTGAAACCTTTAAGGATCCAGGAAAGGCTTGGGAAACTCATGGTTCTGACACCTGATTTGGCCCTAGATGATCACAGGAATCACGGTCAGGAGGTCATTAGAAGGAACAATCAGGGGCCCGAACAATCAGGGGCCCGAACAGTCAGGGGCCCGACCGAAGCATTCATGATCCGCAGACTGACACGTTGGAGGGAGTCAGCAAGGCCTGAGGGCTCCTTCACCCTGCTTTGTGTGGCCGAGTGGTAGAGGGGCTCCAGAGCTCCAGCTATACACGTAGCAGGCAATGCTGCTTCGTTAGGGGAGGAACTAAGGAACCTGAGTAGAAAGAATTGTATTAGCTATTCATGGGAGCAAGGTCCAATAATAACAGCAGCACCTTACACTTGCATAGAATAGCCTACAGAGTATCTTTGCAAATGTTACCTCATTTAATCCTTTGATATGTGAAGTGAGGCCAAGAAATCTTATCTCATTATCTCCACTGACAGGAGGTTATAGCCACTCTGAGAGGCTGACTTGCCCAAGGGCAGACGGAAGGTTAGAGAAAGAGTCAAAACTATTGGTGTGACAGGGTATTTGTTAAGGTAACAGCAGCTACTCTAAGAGACACCAAAATGTCAGGGACATCATACATAGGCATGTGTTTCTGGGTTCCAGAATAATCCAATGTGGGTATCCCTGTTCATTGGGGATATCAGGTGTGGTGATCCACGGATCCAGGGGCTTGACACCTTGTGGCTTTACTGCCAACATGTGGTGTGTCTGCATGAAGGGAAAAGAGTGTGACAGAACACCCATGACAAGTTTCTATGAGTCAGGCCTAGAAGGGTTACATACAATCTCTGCTCACAGTCTGCTGGTCAGAACTTGGTGACATGGCCACACCTAACTACAAGAGAGCCTAGAAAATGAAGACTAGTTGTGAGCCCAAGAGGAGAAAAGAGGTGTGAACAACACTGGCCCATCCCCGCCACAGCCAGGAATCTTCACCACCTGAATCCAAGCCCAGCATCATTGCTGTTAAACTAGGCGCACACGGCAATGGCCTTCTAATGAGCTGACAGACGTACATGCCCTGTCCCAAGGCAGAAGGGGCACCTCTGCAGACTCTAACCCAAAGACGCATTG
>PVJD01013272.1:0-34926 GCA_004026545.1 Mormoops blainvillei
GTGATTCTTCAATCCAGTACTCAAGTGCACCTTACGTTCAAGTTCAACTCCGTTTTCCTGAACTTGATAAACCCTGACTACGTGAAGGACAAGGAGGGGGAAGGATGAAGGGGCAGTGGCAAGGCAAGGAAACCTTAATAAGGACAATGACAATGATAAATGCTGCCACCAATTAAGCTCTCACATCTCTGAATGCAAAGAGCTGTCCCCTACTAACTTTGTTTTGCTTTTCTGAACAATATATGTATGGGGTCATCTTTCCCATGTCTCTCCCATCCTTTTGGTGCCCTTGGCCTATGTAGGCATTCCTGCTGCCCCCTTATTACTGAAAGTCACCATCCCATTCAAATATAATCTAAATAAACAGGAAGCTAAGTGGCTCCTGCCACCAGCTTAATTAATTAGCCCCACCTTTGATGCTGACTGGGATCAAGAAGAGGATGAACTCTTGGAGTTGGTCCAAAGTACATATTAGTTACTTTAATCTGATTTGGAGAAACAAAGAGAGACCCCTACACTGAAAAAAGAATAATGCGAGTGAGGGGATAGTGGGGGAGTAGAGGAGGCTGGACCCTCTGTAGAATGACTGAGACTCATACAAAAAGAAAAACAAAATTTTCATCCAGATTAGCAACTGTTCAATAAAAAAACAAATGAAGGCTCATTTCCACAATACCTAGAATAGTTTTTTTTTTCTCATACTGCTGGTTAGAACCCATTAGCAAGTTGTCAAATCAACTGAGTAGAGACCAAAAAAGTTTTAATAGGAGCTGAATAGAAATTAGGAAGCACCGAAATATTATAAAACTTGCCATTCAGCTTTATTTTTAACATGTATGTATGTGTGTACTTAGTCATTATGTAAAATGCATTGCCAAGAGTCAAAAATGTTTTTCACACACTGAAATCAAACATTCATATTTATGTGCTCTCGGGAGACTGAGATTTTTCCATTTTTTACTAGGTCATACTCATAAAGTCAGGGAATATTTGTTCTTGCCACCTGTTGTGCGCCACAGTTCAGTTCTTCAAGTTCAAAAACGCGTATAAAAATATCATTTGGCGCACTAGCCCCTTACCATTTTCCTTCTTCCCACAAAAGTAGGTAAGGGTCACTCCAGATAACCACCTCTAGTTTCTCTTCCTACATATCCTTCTATTTTGTCTAAGCCCCTGACCTCAAGCTATAAGCCCAAAAGCTCCAGCTTTCTTGGTGGTACCTCCTTATAAGCATTCACACACCACGTAAGGCGAGAGAACAAGTACACTGTGCTTTCACCCAGAGCGCAGCAGCGTTCGTTAACAGCTCCGAGAGCGGTGGGTTCAGAACTTGGCTTAAAACATCTCCTCAGTCCAGCCGCTCCACACCAGAAGTGCTTTTTCTCAAGTTCCTTTTATTGCACATTCTTCTCAGTACACTCTCTCTAGTTGCCAAGTATCAGCCCATACCTAATCCCCAGTTTTGTCCAGGACTACCCCTACCTTCTTTTAAACAGTTCTCATCAAAGTCAAGGTTATTTTTCAGAGCTTCAATCAATAATTTTCCAAAGAAATTTTACAAAGAAAAACAAAACCTAAAGCAACCTTATTTTCAATGGCGCCCACGCTGCACGGTGGCCGGCAAGGGCCCATTCTGGCCTCCACAGATGAGCAAGGCGCCCAGCCACCCAGTACTCAAGCGGGAAAGATCTAGGTTGCATGCCCACTCAAATCAGCCCTTATCGCCTATGAAAAGAGTTTACTTTGGATCCCAACCATTTCCAAAGAGGTCATCCACCGTCCATTCCTCACATGAGCTCTGGGTACCACACTATTTTCACTGTCAACTGTTTGAGACCGTGTGCAATACGAGACAGGCAGTGAAAAGGAGTCAATTCACCAAGTGTTTAAGTCCCAGCCTCACACGGTGCTGCAGGATTGCTTGCTCTGTGGGATATAAAACATTAGTTGAGATATTTTTCCTAATAAAGAAGGTATCATCCTTAAATCCAAAAACAATCAGAAAACATATACATGCAGATGTTTGTTGAATTCACTAAGTACAAGTTACAATTACCTTGTTTTAAGAGGGAGGTATAAAAAAAGTTTCTTCTACCCAGAATATCTTTCGGCCCTGCTTCCCAAGCTCATCCTTAAGGCCCACTGTGTCTGGTATCTTCTCTGAGACTGATTCCCTAGAGGACTGGGTTCCTTCGCTCCCCTAACATGCAACCACCCATTTATTCTCTCCACAATTAAAAAACGATTTATTGACTGTGTGGTCTAGGCCAGGCATTGTGTTAGGTGTAAAAGATATACAAAAGATGAATAAGACACAGTCCTTGTCCTCAAGGAGCCCAGTGAGAGAATTTAAAAGGTTTTAAATTGGTGAAGGGGAATGAATTGTGTGGAACAAATAAATGGAGAAATAAATAACTTGAAGTCCTTGCTCTCAAAGAGATCAATCAAGTCCCAGGATAAGTAGAGAAGATGATAAAATGCTAAAGAAATGTCAAAAGGCAGAATCGGGGAAGCATTCTTGCTTACAATGAGATTATTCTGAGCCCTGAAGAATCTGGCTCTCCCCAAAAGTGGGGGGAAGGGCCATGCAGAGGAACAGAAGAGCCCAGGTGTGGCCCTGTGACGAAAGGCCTGAGCTCGGAGACACATCGGGACCTGTGCTAACTGGGACCACTGACCGTGCCCCATCCTCCAAAAAAACAACCTTCACACGATTCAGAAAGACTAAAATTTAAAGTCACTTTTCCAGTCACAGAAATAAAGGCCAAATACCCAGAGCAAACAATGAAGCAATCGTAATGGGCAAAGTGGAATGCTGGTCAGGGACTAAAACCCCAAAACCAAACAAGTGAGTGGCGGTGGCTCTGGAAAACAAAGCTCTCATGGATCCCTGAAGAATCTTTAGACATATAAACAAGCTCAGATTTCCAGAAATGCATATAAGAACACAGAAATATTATTCAACTGTGCAGTTGGTTTGAATGTTGGGGGCAAGAGGAGTATTTGTTTTAACTTTGAAAAGGAAGCTGCTGGGTCTTGTACTAATTTTAAGAGTGTAAGTTCAAGCAAAACTACATCCCATCTGAAGCAAAAGCCATGATGTGCCAACCACACCAACTTGAAGGAGCTCTTTCAATAGGAGTCTTTAATTTGAATGCCCTTCCCAACGGCCAAACCGTGGTTTGGAACTTCTGATTCTCAAACTAGCATGGCAAGTAAGGGCAGTCTATAGCCAACTGCTAAAACAGAAGAGGTAAACCTTCTACTTGGTTCCTCTGAGAGCTGGAACTGGCCACAGAAACACAAGGTTTTCACTTCAAGAGATCGAAGTAGGCATTTTGTACCAGGAAACCCAATTCAAATCCTCACTTCCAGGAATAAAGCCACAGTGCCCAATACTTGCTTTGGGAAAATAAAACAGTAGACTATGTGAACTCCTATTAAAATCGCTGATGGCTTCACTCCCCAGCCTCATCGGTTTAATGCTGTTAACATTTTTATCCAGGCAATGCTTTAACTTAAATACCGGCTCCCAGGTCTGAATAGTCACACTTACCACTGGGTAAAAGCGAAAGCTTTTTAACACTTCTCGACAGCATTCTTTGCCCCATCCGGATGGAGCACTTGATGCATAAGACAAGGTGATGCTGAGAAGTGCCAGCTCTCCCATAACCCCAGTCAGGAGAAGCCGGGCTGCAGCCCACACTATTATCTTAATCACAATACAGGAATCCCCTGCTTTTCAAAGTTCATGTTATGCCGCTTCACTCTTACGAAAGACCTACACTAGTATCTGTTTTTACTAACAGAAAGAAACCTGAAGAGCATTTTTGCTTTTATGAAAAAAAGCCCAAAAGGAAAATAGCACTTGCTTTTCAGGGAGCTCTTACAGAGGCAGCAGTACCCAGGGTAGTGAAGAGTGGTACCGCCAAGCTCAAGCTGCCGTCGCTTTGAATTGTGTGTAAGCATCTGTGCCTTATCACCGTTTATTTTGTGCATTCCTGCTTTTTAGTAAAGGTTAATGTTATTTTGGGTTTTATGTGTTATTTGGTATGATTTAGTAGATTATTTTTTGGGTCTGGGAATGCTCAAAAATTTTTCCATATAAATGAATGGTAATTGCTTTTCACTTTATGCCATTTCGGCTCACAAAAGCTTTCACAGAAACCTTCTAAAAAATACGCTCTAATTCGGATAGCGGGAAAACCCGTATCGGAAATGAGAGTGGGAGCAGGAGACATGGAGAAGGGGATATACCTCAATCTCACTTGGGCATAACAACAATCATCTCTACATTGTCACCTAGGGTCTTATCGGCCACTTGTTCTTGTGTGCCTACTTCAAACAGGCACCAAGCTAAATCTGAATAGTGCAGTTTCATATTCCCCAAGTAATCATTAGGTTAATGGTTATGCGCTTAATTTTATCTTTTTTACAAAAATTATGTGTTGTATATGTAGGTGATAAAGTCTAAAAAAAAAAAAAATCAGCTGATGGCTTCACTTCCCAGCCTCACCAGTTTAATGCTGTTAACCTGAACCCCAAAACCAGACTCTCACCAATACTGTGTAAGCTACCTACCTCCTCCGCCCTTATCCCCAGGGGCCGGCAACACACACGCACACATACACGCACACAAGATCATTATTGTCCTGAATGTGGTGTTTTAACAGAAGTACGAATGTATCTTTAAAATTACCTCCTATTCCTAAGAAGTGGGTTGTCTTTCTAAATACGGCAGTGATATATTGTTTCCTCTTAAAAGCTGATGTCTTCAAAAAGGTGACTGTTGTTTTTTTAAAAATTTACAATAGACTAAATGAGACTTAGCTATGGTAAACTCATGAAGACAGTATATGAATGAATGAAATTTGGAAAACGCTGGCGAAAGTGGCCAGAGCATGGGTTCTGGAATCCCAAAAACTCCCAATTTCAAATCCGCGCTCCACCACTGACTAGCTCTACAACTTTGGGCACTCAACTTTAACAAGCCTCTATTTCTTACTGTAAAGGAGTAAAATAATAATAAAACATATGGTTGTTATAAAAGGTAATGAAAGAGTGCATGTAAAGGAAGAGCTAAGCACTGTGGTTGGCACATACCCAGTCCCCCTCCACCAGTCATCATATCGGTCATCAAGTTCACTCAAACCATAGCAAAGTTTTGCGAATATCAATAGTTTACTGCTCCCTAAATTCTAACAAGTTGTGTGTTGATGTCTTCACGTAAAAATCAATCAAGACAGAGGGACCCAACAGCAGAACAAGCACAAAGGACAGTTCCCAGGTCCCAGTTCTTCTTTGTCGGAAGTACGGTATATGTGCACTGATTCCGTCTTCACCTCAAAACCCCGAAGAGCAAGATCGTTTTGTTTTGTTTTTTCTTCAAATCCATTTCTGCCTGGTTCCTCCCTCTCCCAGAAGGCTTCACTATTCAGTCCAGCCTTACCTAGAAGCACATCACGGTCATCGCAGGACTAGTTCAGTGCAACCGAGGGTGAGACAGAGACCTAGTCTGTATTTCTTGAGTAATCGCTGTTATCTGTTCCATGGACAGGTGTAAAAAATTTGGGAAAATCACTGCTTTGAAAAAAAAATCATCACAGTGCTATTAATGGAATTAAGTTCCTCACTTCTGAAATTAAATACAGGCATACCTCGTTTTATTGCACTTGGCTTTATTGCGTTTTACAGGCGTTACGTTTTTTACAAAGTGAAGGCAAGACCCTCCACCTCCGCTGTTTTGCAATACTCCCTTTATTGTGATGGTCTGGAAAAACACTTGAAATACCTCCAAGGTATGCCTATAATTACACTCCTGAATGTGGCATACTCCTCCATCTTCACTCCATATCCTTACTATTCTTTCAAATTACTTAGGAGATAACATGAAACTTGTTGGATCCGAATGATCTCTCTCCAAGGTACAAAAGTTGTAAAGCTAAACCTAAATCAAGTTTTATTTAAAACCACTCTCACCATTCAAGTAAAATTTACCTATACTGTTGGAAAAAGACAGCATGAACCTAATCTATATCCATCCCAGCCCCTGATTTCTGCTCTCTCTCTACAGTTTATTGCAACATCATTCACCGCCTTTGAGTAATTTGCATGAGGAGTAACAGTACAAATCCTATTATCCAACACACAATTCCATCAATTTAAGGCCTACGCATTTCAGCTTCAGAAGACTTCTGCTTTTTTAATTTCAGGACAGAAAACAAATACCACTAAATGTTTTTTGAAAGAAGCGATTTGGTGTTAGAAGTCTAGTGATCCAAGTCTTAGCGAGGCCTAAGGTAACTTCCTGACCCCTATGTCCCCATCAGTGAAATGGGTGAGTCGTGTATTTCATACTTAAGCATACTGTAATGCTGGATGGCAAGCCCAGTGTCTGAGGTCAGCACAAGTCTAGTGTCTGCTGGCCGCCCAACCCTGGGCCCCTAGCCAGCCACCCACCTCCAGAGACAAGTGCCAGGACATACTATAGTGTTTCCATTTAAGGCCCGCCACTTGGATCAGCCCATCTCTGAAATTTCTTACCACCTTTCCAGGAAGAAATTTGGGGGGGAGGGGAGGGAGGTGCTGTCCATTTCTTTGCCACCACCTTCCCCTATGCTAATCAGAGCAGTCTGCATCTCTAGACAGGGTTCTTGAAAACCACTGGGTTATGTCTCAATTTGAGGCCTCTTTTCAAAAACACACAAAATATGCATGAGATCAGCCCTTTTTCTCATCATGTAACTCCCATCTCACACAGTTCAAAAAAGAAAAGAAAGCCCAATAAAACTACTAAATCCATTGTATTACTTTGCTTCCTCTCTCCAAAAGCCAAATTAAGCACAACTTTTTAACCTAGGCATTTCTTCTACTACCAAATGGAATGTTTTCTTCCCTAAGTAGCTTCCTCTACAGCTTCTCTCCCATGCAAGGAGCGTTCGAACCTCCAGGGAAAAGGGGGTGGGGGGTGAGAGACGTATCTGGCACAAACTGGACAGAGCTGAGCCAGTCTAGAAGCAGACGGAAGTTAGTGAATCCGGCGGCCCCAGAGGCCCACGTCTCTCCCCAGCGCGCCAAGGGTTCTAGCCTCACTGTTTTGGTTACAGTGTTGAAGGAAGGGTTTTAAACTTGGCAAAGTACCGTGCAACATCTGTAACCACATTTGCCTTCTGGGGATCGGAAGATGAATCCCACATTCCTGGCTTTGAAGCTTTTTGAAACTGCAGCTAGGAAGAACAGAGGGAGAGAGGGAGTTGAGCAGAGTTTATTGGCTGTCTCTCCAGCAGAAAATTCTTGGAAGAGATGGATATTTTGAGGGTGGGGGTGTTTCGCCCATCCTTTACTTCCTATCAAGCTCAACTAGGAAGGTGAGCCCCTTGGCCGGGCTGCCAGATCAATTTACAAGTCACAGGCGCACATCCTGAAGGAGTTCACTACATATATATATATATATACACATACATACATACATACACACACACACACACACACACACACACATTCTGCTAACCAGAGACCCCCCATTCCGTGCCTCTGCCCTCTCCGATATCCCACCAGCAGTTAAGGCCCAAAGCAAGACAGTTTTGCTCCGCGGCTGCTTCCCCCACCGAGAGTGGATCGAGCTTGGGGGAGAAAAGAATGAAAGCGAGGGGGAGGCACCGCAGACGCCCACCCTCCCATCCCCAACCCCAACCCCTGCCTCTACTCCCGCTAGGCTCCCTCCTCCTTCGATCCACCCAGCCTCGGCAGGCGCGGCCGGCGACCTGTCCTCACCTCTAGTCCCGCCGCGGCCGGGGGCTGAGCCGGGGGAGGCGGAGTGCGAGCCAGCCGGGCGCTGCAGGTCGGCGCGGCGCGGGGCGGGGCGGTGCAGCCGGCGAGGGAGCCCGGAACTCTGCGGGGCCGAGAACCGGCGGCCGGCCCCCAGCGGCGGCGGCGGCGTCTGCGGCGGAGTGGTGCGTGGGGCCAGAAGCTTACCAGTCCACGGACCGGCGCGGCTGGCCGAGAAGCAACCTGGCAGCGGCAACGGCGGCAGCAGCAGCAGCGGCAGCAGCAGCAGCCACCCGGGGGAAAGAGCCGAGGGAGGGAGGAGAGGCGGGGTGAAGTGCAGGAGGAGGAGGAGGAAGGGGAGGAGGGCGGGCGGAATAAACTTCCCGAGGCGCAGCGGCACGGGCGGGGAAGACGGCCGCGGGCGGGGCAGGCCGACCGGGTGGGGGCTTGCCCGGGCGTCGGTGGGGGAGACAGTCACAGAGAGTAGGAAAGTTCCCCCAGCGCGGAGGGGGAAGCTGCCGCGGCGGCAGCGGCTGCAAAGAGCTGGAGCCGGAGCGGGAGGAGGAGAAGGAAGTGGCTGCGGAGCGCTCGGCCAATGAGTGTCTGGAGCTGTGATTAACCAGGCAGCAACACATCATTTCCTCCCGGCGCAGATCCAGGGAGCCGGGAGGGAGAGGGAAGGCGGCGGGGCGGGGCTGCCCCGCGCCCCCTGCAGGCGCCCGGCCAGGGGCAAGCCCGCCGAGCCCTGCCGAGCCTGACCTCGCCGCCCCCGGCGCGCCCCGCGCTGTCTCGCCGGCCCGGAGGAGGCTGCGAGCGCGCCGCCCGCGGGGCTTTACGGAGGCGGGGAGGCGGCGGGGCAGGCCCGAGCCGGGCTCCCGTGGCCGGGGTGGGAGGAGGAGAGGCGGCGCGGCGCGGGTGAGTGCCCAGGTAGGCGCGGGCGGGGCCGTCTGGACAGCTCTCGGGGCGGGCGGGCGGACGGGAGGGCTGTCGGGCTGGCTGCCTCCCGGGCCCCGGGACTGCGGGTGGCGCGCGGCTGGAGTTCTGCTTGTCAGACAGGCTGGATTCTCAGAAGCCTCAGCATTATCATCCAGGCCATTTCTGATCTGCCTTAAAATCCCCTTCCACTTTGCTCATTTCTTCGCAAGGTCTGGGATTATGCAAGAGTTTGACATTTTCGCAGTCCGCCCCCTTAGTAAAAATGATCAGGGGGAGAGGGGGTCTACAGTAATCTAGCTCTGTCCTAGGCGCCATGGGAGTTTACAGTGGAAAGGAGGGAACATTCCCCGACGCAGAGAGGCTGACAACCTCGGCCCTTAGATACACAAAAACACTCCAGTGTGCTAATATTATCCAGAGCATCAAAAAGGCATGCAAGGATCAAATTTTGCATAGTGCCTGAGAGTGTAAGGAAAGCCATTTTCTCTGCCCTGTAGAAGCTTATAATGCACAGTCCTATCACAAAGCAAAATAATAGCATGAAAGCCATAAATGGAGATCCCATAAAGTATTTTTATCTCTACAGGTTCATTTATGCAGCAGGCTTTTGTTGGGTGACTGCCTGCAGTACTGTAAAAGCTTGCAAAGGAAATGGAAGATCTGGGCCCTGCAGGTCAGGAGTTTACAATCGAATTAGGAACACAAGGCGCGCGCGCTCGTGTGTGTGTGTGTGTGTGTGTGTGTGTGTGTGTGTATACACACACACACACACACACACACACATGAAACAGCTAGAAAATAATCCCAAAGTGTTACAGGAGCAAGAATATGGAGAAGGCTGGGGACATTTTTTTTTTTTTCCCAAAAGGGGAAGGGCTTTGTTTCTATGTGATTGGTGGGGATCAGGAGAGGAAATTCCAGGTCAGATCAAACAGGAGTGCCTAAATATATCCTTGCTCTTCAGAAAAATATAACAGGGACCTCATTGTTTCTTGGCCAGTTACAAACTGAGTGACCTTGGACCCATTTTTAACCTCTCCAAGAATAGGGAATAGGTCTCCTGAGGTTTGTTGTACAGTTCAAATGAGATTACACACGTGTAGAGGCCCTTCAAGCTGCTGTGTAAATGTTTCTCAGTCGTGTACATTGACAGAGTCTTCATTTTACTGTCCTCTTGTTGGTAACCTTCTCTGTGGCATCCTCTAGGCTGTAAGCCCCATGAGGGCAGGGACCAGGTTTGGTTGTATTCACCATGTAACATGCCTAGCAGAGTGGTACATGTGGGTGCTCAATAAAGATTTACTGAATAAGTGAATAAATGAACTAGTGAATCTTGTTATGGTTTTAACTGTTCGTTTTTATCTGTTCCTTCAGCAATAGTTCCTTCTTACTATGTGTCTGGCTTAATGCAAAAAATCCTCTAACCCTAACCCTCCCGTGACTAACTTGTATTCCAGATGTCTATCTGGAAGGATTCTGGATAGTTCTTGTGACATTATAACATAAATTGATAGATTGATTGATTGAAAGACACAGCCTCATCCATACAAGGATACTGTCCTTTAACTTCGACACCTTAATCCAAGATTTCTCAACCTTGGTACTGTTGACATCTTTGGCTGAATAGTTGTTGTGAGGTGCTGTGTGGTGCGTTGTAAGATATTTTGCATCAACCTTGACCTCCATCCATTAGATGCAAACAGGACACCTTCCCTCCATAGTTGTGACAACAAAAAATGTCTCTAGATATTGCTAGGTGTCTCCTGGGGGCAAAATAGCCCCATGCTGAGAACCACGGCTTCCCCCCGACGTCTAATCCACTGATTTAACTCTGGTGGAAAACACACCACTAAAGTAAGTTGGAAGAAATACATCTTCTGTTATTCTGAGACTCTCCGATCTCCTCCGTCATATGTTTCAAGGAGCAGGATCCTTGTTAATTAGTTGCCTACTGCATTGTGAATTGGCATCTCTTCTGTTTTCTGCATATCCTCCTCCCTTACGCCCAGATCAACATGTTCATTTCTAAAAGTCAACAGCTTTCAAAACTATTAGGGAACAGGGTCTTGAGCAACCTAAAAGTCCTGTACAATATTTTCCTATAAAATTTAGAGAACTTATAAAATTTTTCAGAAAGCTTCCTTATTATGATTAAACTCTTAGACTTACAGAATAACCATGGTTTCTCTGCACACAGATGTGATACAGAATATAAATAGCGATGTTTTTAAATAACTTTATTTAAAATATTTGAGTATGCAACTGCATGGAGTGATTTTCTTTCATCTTGAAACCATTTCTTTTTGGTTCTAGAGAGTGTTAGAATGGTATAAGGGAACATGGTTTATTAAAATCTGTAAAGGAAAAATCGACTTAATTAGACATATCAATTTCCAGCAGCAGTTTGGTGCCGTGTGTGAGAGCTGTTGTTGATGAAAATCCTGATTGATTAATGTTTAATTCCTAAAGGTTTCTTGAAGAAAAATAAAGATTAATGGTTGATGGAAAGAACATGTTCTGATAAGTCTGTTCCTCAATATGGGCACGTAAAACCCAAAAAACCCTACTCCTGTGTTTCTGTGTTTCCGATGTGAGCAGACATTTTTGTTCAGCAAAACAATATTATCTGTCTCGTTAAACAGAGTTACTTGAAGCATTGGTTTTAGAGTTTTGTTCATGTTCAGTTTTTGTGTAGTTGGTTACAAGCATATGGAGATTAGTTTACATCTAGTTTAGTGCTGGTTCACATTTAAGTTGAGCGTTGCAGACTAGGTAGGGATTCAAACTACTTAGAAAATGGGAAGAGTTTGAGGCTTGGATGGGGTTTATGGTAACCTGATTTTCGTATTTGTATTTTGTTAGACTGGATGTAAGACATATACTCTTAGGGGTTCTCCAAGTTGTCTTCAGTTACAATATTTTTCAAGACATGAATGTCATACTAAAGAAAGTAATGACACATATTCTGGGCCATATGCATATCTACCATGCAACCATGATCTCACTACACTTTTTCACTATGTACCTATAGGAGCATGCACTTTATTCAAATGATATGGTAATAAAAAGAATTTCAGGCATCGCCGAAGGCCTATAAGAATTCTTTTCCTTTTAAAGATGTCTGGACATTACTCAAGCATGAGAAACACTGACCCAGCTACATCATAACTATTCATGGAGAATGATGAATTAAAATGCCTGAACACTTGGAATTTAGTCCTAATATTGAGGCCCTTAAAAATCCAATACTATGTTCCAAAGATAAAGTGACTAGGTCAGAATAGTAGGGGGTGGAAGAGAAAAATCGTAACCAGAAAGGATTACTAAAAGTCCTAGCAGTCCTGGCACTCTTTTCCCCAAAAGGTAAACATTTAACCAGTCAGGGCAGACACTTATTTACCTTCCAGTTAGACTTTCCCAGGTGTATGAATGACTCATTAATTGTTCATTTTATACAGGACTTTATTGGCCATCTACCATTTCCACGGAGCTGTGGGAGCTGCACTAGGAGTCCTCAAAATGTCTACAGTTACTAAGCACTTGGGAAAGTTAGTCCGGTCATGCCTGGCACAGACGGTTACATGCAAACCAGTGTGTGGCTATGGGCCAGCCGTGTACTAAAAGGGGCATTACAAAACCGTTGCAGAAGGGAAAGATTAGTCATTAAAGCGATGTTGAAGCACTTGGGGGGAAAAAGCCCTGTTAGTACTTCCTCTCACACCATTCCTGAAACTATTTCCAGAAGGAATAAAGAGTTAAAAACTATTTTAAATTATAAATTAAAGCAAATACAGGTAGACATGTATCTTTGGATGGGAAAAGGACTTTAAAAGTTATAGAAAAATAATAATAAAGATATGTTGGCTTGATTATGTAAAAATTTTTCCATTGCACTCACCGGTGTGGCTTAGTTGGTTGTAAACTGAAAGGTCATCAGTTCGATATCCAGCCAGGCCACATGCCTGGGTTGCTCCCTAGTCTGGGCACATTGGAGAGGCAACCAATCGATGACCTGATGCTTCTAACATCAGTGTTTCTCTCCCTTCCCCTCTCCCCTTCCCTTCCCTTCCCTTCTCTCCCTTTCCCTCTCTCTAAAATCAATAAGCATGCCCTCGGGCGAAGAAAGAAAATTTTTCCTAAAATTTTTTAAAGGAATAATCAAAAAAAGGGAGGGGTGGTGGAAACCAAGCAGTGAAACTTCTTACAACATACTCAAAAGGTTAAAACCATTATGAAAAAAAACTCTTACAAATCAACAAAATGCACACTTTAATAGAGAGTTGGGCAGATGTCACGGATAGACAAAGACAAAATTATTATTGGGCTGGCCAAAAAGTTGGTTTAGTTTTTTCCGTAAAATAAAAGACATTTTTCATTTTTACCAATAACTTTATTGATTTGGATATTTTGAGTAAGTCAGCTTCTGCTATTGGCTTCTGGTGGGCAGAGGCCAGAGGTGCTGCTGAACCTCTTTCAATACATAAGACAACCCAACAGCAAAGAATTATTTGACCAAAATGTCAATAGTACCAAGAAACTTGGCAAACCATTTTTGCCAAGTGTTTAACATGTTTGATCAGTCATAGCACCTCCTCCATGTACTGCACAAATCTTTTTTTGTGTTTCAGTTGCCTTTTTACCTCTCTTGAAATGGTAAAACATAATATGCCAAAAATGTTGCTACACAAAAATTCACCAATTTTGATAAGGTTTTTTTTTAATGCATGCTGATACAACGGCTGTCACATACAATCTAACAAAATTGTCTCGAATGAAGTTAGACTACTAAGCACTACTAGAGCCATCATACTGAAAAAACTAAATGAACTTTTTGGCCAACCCACTATATATGAACAGTGGGAAAAAGTTTACAAATTGAAGAAAAGGTAATGCAAAAAAAGCTGAGATTAAATATTTCACACAACTTGTCACCAATTGCACATATTCTCCAGTGGTAAAACTGACTTCATAAAGGACACTCAGTTGTTACAGAGAATGTAAACTCCAAAACAATTTTCTTGAAGATAATTAGGTGATATGTATCAAGTGCCTTAAAATATCTATACCCTTTGACACTTTAATCTCCTTTTATGAATTTATGCTGTGAAAATAGCCATCAATTGCACAAAGATTCGTATAAAAAGATCATCATCATCTACCAATTTTAGAAATGCCAATAATAAAGCATAAATTGAAAAAAAATAGAATTCAAAGGTAATATTCCAACTCCATAACCTGTATAAACACATAAACACTTGAATCCCTCATGCTCTCCTATACATACATGCACAAAGATGAAAGACTATAAGAAAATATTCCAAGAGGTGCAGTAATTATCTCTGGATCTTGGATATGTTTGACTTTTATTTTCTTTACATGTCTGTGTTTTCCAATTTTCTATAACATATTACTTTTATAAGCAGAAATAATGAACATTATAAAATAGAAATTTACATTTTTTAAAAGGGTCTGTCAATCATGGAATGAAACCTAGCCAGTGAAGAATGTATATGGATTTGCATATGTGAAGTGGGAGGTAGGGCATGGAGAATGGATTCGAATTTGGCATTTTCGTACTCTCTGGCTAGCTCCATTTCTTTCAGAAGAAAATTTCCCAGAGATTCAGCCTTCGCTCAGCCTTTACCTGCATCTGTGTGACCTTTTTGGGACCTTTTTCTTGTAACCTTGAGAGCTATGGCTATGAGACCTGTTCATGGTGTTGCTCACATTCTGAAGCTACTCGAGTTTCTAATTTACTTAACTATGGTTAACTTAGCTGTATTGTGGACATGTGGATTCTTAAAAGCTAGTCCCATGGATGAACACCCTCAGGATGATCAAACTAATTTCTTCCTCAAATTAAACAAATACACTTTAAATATAATCTTGGTATAATCCAGTATCACAATAGCTTTTCATTTTTAGGGAGCATTCTTTTGCCTGATTGGTCCCTCTGAGCCCTGGCATCATGAAGACATTTTCATGGATAAGAAATCAAATTAATTTTCCAAGTCCTGGTGTAGCCCCACTCTACCAATATCTAACAATCAAAGCCTACCTTTTTATTAACCTACTTTTGTTGAGTGAAACTGCAGAGAGCAGCTGCTAAGGTTAGTTACATGTAGCTGAGGGACTAGCTGTGTGCCCTTTAGGCAGAGAGCTGGAAGCCATAGAGCTTAGCTTCTCCACAGGTATAAAGGGAGGAATGAGCTGCATTTCGGAGGCCTCTCAATTTTGAAATTCGGTGACCTGAGTGGGAATTCCTAAGAAACTTGTTATCTGAAGTTGTAAATAGCCCCTTCAAGGAGGAACTTAAGATTTCTAGGAACTCACAGAAACCCTGCCTGTCTGGAGTGAAAGGAGCATGTGGAGAAACGGCCATAGAAGAGGACTGAGGTGACCCAGCTCAATCATGAGGGTCTCACAAGAACTGGGCCAAGGCAGTGATTAAAAGGGCTTAAGCAAGGGAATGAGTGATAAGATTGCTTAAGATCATTTATCATTACACCCAAAACATCCATATTCCTTTATTAAAAAGATTTTTCCTCTAATAATTATTTTATTCTTTTAAAAAAGATACAACCCTGGCCAGGTGGCTCAGTTGGCTTGAGAGTCGCCCTTATACCAAAAGGTTGCAGATTCGATTGCCAGTTAGGACAAGCACCTAAGTTGCGAGTTCAAGCTCCAGTCGCGGTGTGCATGGAAAGCAACCAATTGATGTTTCTCTTTCACTCTGATGTTATATTTCTCACTCTCTCCCTCCTTTTTCTCTAAAATCAAATTAAAGACATATCCTTGGTTGAGAGTTAAAAAAAAGATACAAAATGCACAAGTATAAAAGTATATATTGTATAGTGAAAAGAAAGTTCCAGAACCACCAGTTTCCCAGCCACCTAGTTCCCTCTCCTTGGGGCCAACTTCTATATGTATCCTTGCAGTAATATCATAGACACAGGAGAGTGTATGTGTATGTACACTCTTTAATCCTTTGCTTTCTCATTTTTTTCCATTGCCATTTAGTCCCCTTATACCCCTACCCACCCCCAGTAATCTCCACACTGTTGTCCGTGTCCATGAGTCCTTTTTCCTTTTTGCTCAATCCCTCCACCCCCTAACCTCCCCCCACCACTACCTGTCATCCTGCCCTCCATTTTCCTTGTTAGTTCAGCTTGTTCATTAGATTCCACATATGAGTGAAATCACATGGTATTTGTCTTTCTCTGACAGCGTATTTCACTTAGTATAATGTTCTCCAGGCTCATTCACACTGTTGCAAAGGTAAAATTTTCTTCTTTTTAATGGCCGAATAGTATTCCATTGTGTAAATGCCCCATAGTTGTTTTATCCACTCATCTACTGATGGACACTTGGGCTGCTTCCATATCTTGGCGACTGTAAATAAGGCTGCAGTGAACACAGGGGCGCTTATGTTCTTTCAAATTAGTGTTTTGGGTTCCTTTGGATATATTCCCAGAAGTGGAATTGCTGGGTCAAAAGACAGATCCATTTTTAATTTTTTGAGATATCCCCACACAACTTTCCACAGTGGCTGCACCAGTCTGCATTTCTACCAACAGTGCAAAAGGGCTCCCTTTCTCCGCATGCTTGCCAGCACTTGTTTGTTGATTTATTAATGAGAGCCATTCTGACAGGTATGAGATGATTTCTCATTGTGGTCTTAACGTGCATTTCTCTGATGATAAGTGACGTTGAGCATCTTTTCCTATGTCCATTGGCCATCAGTATGTCCCCTTTGGAGAAGTGCCTATTCAGATGGTTTGCCCATTTTTTAATTGGGTTGTTTGGGGTTTTGGTGTTGAATTTTGTAAGTACTTTATAAATGTTAGATATTAACCCATTATCAGATGTATCAGAGAGTATGTTCTCCCATTCAGTGAATTATCTTTTGTTTTATTGATGGTTTCCTTTGCTGTGCAAAAACTTTTTAGCTTGATGTAATCCCATTTGTTCATTTTTTTCTTTTATTTCCCTTGCTTGGGGAGATATATCTGATAAAAAATTGCTATGAGCAATGTCTGAGATTTTGCTGCCTATATTTTCTTCTACGGTTTTAATGGTTTCAAGCCTAACATTTAAGTCTTTGGTCCATTTTGAATTTATTCTTGTGTGTGTTGTAAGAAAGTGGTCTAGTTTCATTTTTCTGCACGTATCTGTCCAATTTTCCCAACACCATTTATTGAATAAACTGTCTTTAGCCCATTGTATGCACTTGCTTCCTCTGCTGAATATTAATTCACTATAAAGATGTGGATTTATTTCTGGGCTCTCTATTCTGTTCCATTGATCTATGTGTCTGTTTTTATACCAGTGCCAGGCTGTTTTGATTCCTATGGCCTTGTAGTATAGTTTTATATTAGGCAGTGTGATTCCTCCAACTTTGTTTTTCTTTCTAAGGATTGCTCTTGCTATACAGGGCCTTTTGTGGTTCCATATAAATTTGTGAAATATTTGTCCTAGTTCTGTGAAATATATCATTGCAATCTCTATAACAATCTATAGATTGCTTTGGGTAGTATGGACATTTTAATGATGTTAATTCTTCCTATCCATCAACACAGTATGTGCTCCCACTTATTTATATCTTCTTCTATTTCTTTCTTCAGAGTCTTATAATTTTCCATGTACAGGTCTTTTATATATGTGGTTAGGTTTATTCTCAGGTTTATTATTCTTTTTGTAGCAATTGTGAATGGGATTTTTTTTACTTTCCCTTTCTGTTAGTTTGTTATTGGCATATAAAAATGCAACTGATTTTGAATATTAATTTTGTACCCTGCTACTTTGCTGAGTTCATTTATCAGTTCTAGTAGTTTCTTGGTGGAATCTTTGGGGTTTTCTATAGGTACAGTATCATGTCATCTGCAAACAATGAGTTTTACTTCTTCCTTTCCAATTTGGATGCCTTTTATTTCTTCTTCTTGTCTGATTGCTCTGGCTAGGACTTCCAGTACTTTGTTGAATAAGAGAGGTGAAAGCGGACATCCCTGTCTTGTTCCTAATCTTAAGGGGAACACTTGTACTTTTTGCCCATTGAGTATGATGCTGGCAGTGGGTTTGTCATATATGGCCTTTATTACATTGAGGTATGTTCCCTCTGTACTCAATTGGCTGAAAGGTTTTATCATAAATGGTGCTGGATTTTATCAAATGCTTTTTCTGCATCTATTGATATGATCATGTGGTTTTTTTCCTTCATTTTGTTTATGTGGTGTATCACATTTATTGGTTTGTGCTTTCTTTTTTTCAGTCAACATATAACAGTATATCTGAAAGATTACCAGTCCCTTTGCCAGTGTGGCTCAGTTGCTTGGAACATTATCCCATAAACCAAAAGGTTATGGTTTCAAGTCCCAATCAGGGCACATGCCTAGGTTGTAGGTTTGGTCCCCAGCGTGGGTGTGTATGAGAGGCAACCAATCATGTTTCTCTCTCACATCAATGTTTCTCTCCCTCTCTTCTTCCCTTCCCCTCTCTCTAAAATCAATAAGCATGTCCTCTGTTGAGGATTAAAAAAAAAAAAAAAAAAAAAGATTCCTGGTCCCCATTGATAAATAGTCCTTTCTATTACAACAAAGTTACTGCACCCAAGTTTTACTACTGATATTTTATCGCCACTCAGGGAAGCATAGATTCACAGAACTGTATGATGGGGGACCCAAAAAATCCAGAACTTGCTTATAGAAAATTGTGTATGATTACATGTTTAAACTTCAGTCACCTTCAAGTCACTTCCCTTTGATGCAATACACTTACTGAGATATCTTTTCCATGGCTCAAAACAGTTTTTGAACTCATTGATTTTGACGACTTTTAGTGCTTCTCCCTTTTTTTTTGTTTCACCTCTTCCACATGGACAAAATGTTTCCCTTTGAGGACTTTTGTCATCTGGGAAAACTGAAAAAAGTCATTCCAGATGAGATCACATGAATAGGGAGGGTGGAGCACAGGAGTCATGCCGGTTTTGGTCAAAAACTTCTGAACACTCAGCACTGTGCGGGCAGGTGCACTAATAAATCACCTGTCATGAAATGGGGAAACACACTGAAAGAGTCTTCAAAAAAATTCACTGGAGCCAAACACAGCCTCTCACAACAACGCCAGCTGGTACACTGATATAGATGGGTTCCTAGAACACTCACCTAGCTAGTAAAACCTGTACTACAAGGAACCTGCCCCCCAGAAGTTAATTCCAGTTTTTTGGGGCGGTCCCCCCTCATAATCTTGAAAGGTACCAAAACCTCATGTAGTCCCAGCCCTGCCTTTTATATGTGAAAAAGTTTGTCCCTGAAAAGGTCTCCTCAAGGTATCACAGGTGGTTATGAAGCTGGCTGTGGAACTGGGTTCGCCTAATTACCCTGTAGTCCAATTATATTTTCTGATTATGGAGTTATACATGTTGTAATTAAAAATACTTTTTAAACAGTAGGCATGGTATTTGGTTGGAGCATCATGTCATACACGAAAAGGTTGCAGGTTTGATTCCTGGTCAAGGCACATACCTACGTTTCAGGTCGCATCAGGGAGGCATCAGGATTGATGGATGTACCTCTCTCACCAGGATGATTTTCTCTCTCTCTCTCTCTCTCTCTCTCTCTCTCTCTTTTTCTCTTTCTCTCTCTCTCTCTCTGTCCTCCCTCTCTTCCTCTCTCTCTAAAATCAGTAACCATGTTCTTAGTTGAAGATTAAAAAATAAAATGAAATAAGATAAAATAAAAAATGCGTGATGCACAGAAATGAGTTTGGAAGGATGGATGACAATGGTAATTGGGATGGTGGCCATTCAGTGATCATCATACTCTTTCATTTTTACAGCAACTTTATTGAGATATAGTTCACATACCACACAAATAACTCATTTAAAGTGTAAATTCAGTGGGTGTTTAGTATATTCGCAGAGTTGTGCAACTATCATTGTAATCAATTTTAAAACATCATCCCTCCAAATAAAATCCTATAGACAATAGCAATCTCTCAACACATTTATGCTTTTTATCCTTATGTTGTATTTTTCTAGAAGTGTTGCAGTAATTGTTACTTTTATAATAAAAATAAACAAGTATAAATTATATATTAAATTAAACCAATATTCATTATAAAAATGAATATACACAGATAATAGAGAAAAATATTTCAAAGAAGATAAAATCACAATTTTACTCTTTCCAGCGCAAGTGGACATAGGCATTTTAGATAATATTCTCTTGGTCTTTCCCATACATATTCACATGTATAAACGCACATAGTTTTCTCTTACTCTTCTTAGTTATATTGTGAACATTTTCAGGGTATGATTTTGTCACTGATTTAAACCTATGGATATATCACAACTTTTAACAGCATCTCCTTATTTCGTTAGGATGGATTTCTAAAAGTGGGAGTCTATATCATATTTTCAGTTTCTAAGTGATTTGAGCTGTTTTCAGCAGCTTGTCCATCTTACCACACCCCTTACTGTCATTGTCATTGTACCTCCTATCTTTGCTACTGTGGGCATTTTAAAAATTCTGTTTTAATTTGCATTTATTTGATGGCTAATTAGGTTCTACCTTACTCATAAATATATCAACTGTTTATATTATTCTAATGTTCTTTTCAGTTAATGACCTTTACTTCTTTTTCCATTAGAATGTTAGTGTTATTTTTATTGATAAGAGTATAAAGAGCTTTCTTTTTTTCTTTCTTGCTGAGCTCTGAAGGTAGAAATTCCAATCTATAAACAACTTCTAAGAAATTAACTTGGTTTTCACTTATTATTTCTCACATTTTTGCAGTGGAACCGGCTCCCTTTCTCTAGGGAGCTCTTTGCTTCTATGGTACCAAAGAAATTACTAGGGATAAAGGAGGGGGCAGTCTGAAATTTCTTACATTTTCTTAAAATGGTTGTTTGCCAGTTTCATTCTAAAGCTCCCAAAATAGTATTGTATTTACCATCAGTAATATAAAAACTGCCTTTGGTTTTCCTAAGTAGCCAGATAAGTTGTGTCTCATCAAATTATCCATCCCTACGGGGGATAACATCAACCCTGAGCCAAATAGCACAAGGGTATATAAAATGCTCCAGGTCTCACTTCACTTCTTTCTTTGACAAACATGAGTTTTTAAGCCAATGAACAGACCAAAGTTTAACTATGACTCAGTGCCTCCTAGTGCTCCACCACAGAGTACAAAAGGTTACCAAATCCTCCAGTTTCTGACACAGAGATCCAATTTGGAATGAAGAAAGTAAACGTGTCACTTTTTAACAGCTAAAGATGTTACACTGATTACATCTAAGAAACTGGAGTTTCAAAATATGAAATGTGAAAACATTTGAACCTCTTTCTAATGGAAAGGACCTTGAAAGGGAAAGGAAATACACAATGAAGAAAAAGCGTTGATGACAGTGATTATTCCTGGATTTAAAAAAAAAGGCCACATAACCTATTTGGTGAAACGAGAGAGGAAAAAAGGCAATTTATTGATCTGAGTGATCCCACTTCAGGGTTCCCTGTTGAGGGGGAAAAAAGTGTAGATTTGTTACAAATCAAGTGTTCATCAGAAGTTCTTCCACCATGAATTCTCTGCTCCCACTTGATTTTCAGTTAGTTACGTATCAAACAGCAGTAAAACTTAATAATCAATCACAGCCTTAATTAGATACTATTTGATTTTGAAAAATTTGAAGAATTTTTTTATGTTTTCACAGTCATCACTATTCAACCTTTGAAATAGAATAATGGGGTTTTTTGTTTCGAAGAGAGGAGTTATTTAAAAGTAAACTTCAGCCATCATGTCATTCATTTCCTATATATTTCAGCAAGCATCTCTAAAACATATGAACATTTGCTTACCCAATCATAATGCCATTATCCTACCTCACAAAATGAATGGGTTCCTAACAAAATTAATGATTACTTGGTATGTCCAATTCCCAATTCAGATTCTAATTGCCTAGATTTTCTCAGAAAAGTCTTTCATCAAATCAGGGTCTAGACAATGGCTACAGATAACACTTGGTTGTTGACCTTTTATTTAGTGTCCTTTAGTTTTGAGATCAATTAATCCTCCCTTTCTCCCCAACCTACTTGTTGTTTGTTGTTGTTGTTGTTGTTATTGTTGTTGACCATGATGATTTTGATGCCCTTGATTTGTTGATAAAAACACACCAGTGGGCTCCACCTCCATTTTCCTTTCTAACTGTTGAAGAAAGAGAAGCTTAAAGAATTTAAGTGAATTCCCCCAAAAGATGTAGCTAATCAATACAAAGTAGAATTCAGGTCTCTTCATGCCATTGTAGCACGCCCCTTACCACATATCATGTTGTCATGTCATAGTCATGCAATATCTATGATTTTAGCAATATGGTGGTTCAAAAAACATTTTTTAAAAACACAATACCCTACTTTGTCCATGTTTGTTTACATTTAAAGTTATTTCAAAGTTAGCATGGATTTAGAATGTATAGCTTGCTTTTGTCCAATGCCTGGCCCATTGAAGTTATTCTATACATTTTACTTTCTGAAAATATACCAAAATTAATAGAAAAGCTCAAGTTTTCCAAGAAAAAAAGAAAGCATAAAAATGCCGTAGAAGATCAATAAAAGGTTCTAGGACTTTCACTCAGAATTTGAAGCAAAACTAATAAAACAGAGATGCTCAAACACAAACACCAAAAGTTAGGGTCAAATGTCAAAAACTTAGAAGACCTCAAAAATAAATTCACTTGCTATAACCTATTTTAGTTAACCAGAGCTTATATCTTTCTATTGGTAATAAAATTAGTACATGAAATAAAGCGTGGTCATTGGTACTTTTGATGTCCCCAGGCGCACAAAGGTGGAGAGGACACAGGGGAAAAGATAGCAGAAAACACATCCTTTTTAATCCATTACAGTCTCCAGAGAAGACAGAATGAACAAAAGCTTAAATCCATGTCAGAGGCTCCAACTTTGTCCTGTTTAACAAGTCAGCCAACAAAGCGTTTTTTAAAAACCAGTTTTAGCTAATAGGGACTTTTATTTGCATAGGCTGTATGCAATCCTCCTGTGTTCTAGAATTCTGATTAGAAATTGTTGCTTTCAAACACCACAACTTCCTCACATAAAAATGAAAAACTCTTGGCCACATTTTCCCCTCAGTCCTTTGTCAGGTTGTAAAACCAGGGGTCACCTACCGCTCTCGGGAGTTTGTTTATTTCAGTCCTTATTATATCTGAAGGGATTTTAAAATATTATTTGTTACAACAGAATAGATTTTGCATGGTTGCTGCTGAATCTTTTCTTTTTCTTTTTGAGAAAGGAGGAAAAAAGCCACTTGTTTTGAAAAACATGTTTTTAAAATAATTTTATAGATTGCAGATTTTGTAAATGATCATGTTAATTGTTGAGAGGGGGTTCCCAACCTTGTTAATGTCCCCTTAGCATTAGGCTTTTGTTCCCCAGCTTTGAATATGTCATTTTCTCCCACAGACTGCATTTCTAGGGTATAATTGCTGTCTCCATGTAAAAGACAACTCATGTGCATAAATTTCCACTCACTAAAACAAGCCTCTGCCGCCCCCTAATTTTAATGCAGATGTGATCCAGGGGGTAGAGTTACACTTACTTCCCCAAGCTAAATGAACAGATTACACATTAAATATTGTCTTTGGAACCAGGTGCACAGAAACAACCAATTACCTAGACAGCTCATCAAGTCCTGATATGTTTACCACATTGTTTTTTGTTTTCTCTTTAAACATTTGGTGAATTATTCTGAGGCTTTCATTTCTCTCTAATGAACAGAATATGCTTATTAATAAAGGCCCCTTTTGTGTGACTCACTACCAGTTGACTCACAAAAGCCTTTAAAACCATGTTTGAAAGTTTCTGGACTGAACTTGAGTTCCTGAGAAGACAAAGCCTTCTTACTACAAAGAGTATACTGCTCCTGGTTCTTCCTCTTTGCTAAATAATTAATGCCCAGAAATAACAAAGGAGGAGAAGGGACATGAATTTGTGAAGAAGGAAGATGGAGGAAAGGTGCTCTGCCCCTCCTTTAGACATTTTTTGTTTTTATTGTTCCTACTTAAAGAACAGTATTCATATTGATGTATCAGATTTTGGTCACTGGTCATTATACCATCTTGAATTTTGATGCATATTATTATATCCTCGGATTTTTAATAAAAAATGCTGATGAATTCGAGCTCTTTCAAGTCTTGTTTCTGTTATTCCAAGAGACTTTTACCACGTCCTGAGGAGGGGCTGTTTTAAATTTCCACAAAGTCATTAACCTCCCAAAGAATTTGAAGAATAAATAGAGTGGTACGGCAGCAAAGATACAATTGGTGCAAACTATTAAGAAGGCTGGAGTCAGCAGGCTTTGTGGTGGGCATGCCTGACAGTGGAAGAAGATGTTATTGGAAACCCTGTGGAAAGACTTAGTGGTAAATGGCTTGGAGATCAACAATCTGCTGGTTGAGTGGTTGAGGACCAACTTGCTGAGAGTATCCCAGCCCTTTAACTGTTTATCTTCCGAGCTCCCTTTGAAAGTTAGGGAGCGCTCTAAACGAAGGAGGTGAAAATGTACAACACGATCAACTCTACCTGGGTGTGTATGTGACCGGGGGCAAAAACTCAGTGTAAGTTTTACGTATTCCTTTTTAATAAAAAAATTTAAGACATTTTAGAGAAGGTGAAATTTTCAGATGCGGGAGTAGAAAAAGAACTTGAAATCATCAAGAAAACCACAAGCTAGTCTCATACATTATGGCCAAATTGGAACTTGGTACAAGGTCTGTGGAGGGCAACTTTTGATGTTATACTGCAGAATTACAAATGCACAGACCCTTTGACCTTGCAATTCCATTCTAGGAATATTCCCTGCACATATCCTCACCCAATTGTGAAGTGATGTATTTACAAGGTTTTCATTCTAGCGCTATAGATAAAAGTCAAAGGTTGAAAACATTCTAAATGTATCACTAGGACACTGAGTCCTAAATTATGGTATATCCTTACAGTGGAACACTATGAAGGTTTAGAAAAATAAGGGAGTTCTCCATATATTGATATGAGCTCCTTAGCACAGCCCCTTAACTGGGGTAGAAGGGAAGCAAACTTCAAGAAATTAGGCCATATGCTACCCTTTGAATTAAAAAGAAGAAGAGACATCTATACTAGGTAGTATAGCAAGACAAAATTATTGGAGTGGTGAGGAGGAGGTGGGAGCAGAGAGTGGGTAAGAGAAACAAGTAAAAGGCGGAGGCAGGAATAAGATATTTCACTACTCTGAATAGGAAAGAGTTCAAAGTTTAAAAGAAAAAAGTTGCTAGGTCTGGAATGAGGCAGTCCTGGTTCTGTGTACTGGTGCTAGCACTTTCTGACTCTGTAACCTCAGTTTCCTTTTCTTTAAGTGGAGGAGATAATACTGCCTGCCTCATGCGGGAGCTGAGGTTATTAGATGAGGGCGCACAGAGGACGTGGAGTGGGGGTGGTGGTACGGGGCCTGGAGTGTGTTCAGCATATGCTAGGGGTTACCATCCCTCTCCTTATTGATATGATCATCACCTTTCTCACCAATAACTGGGCATTTGGGGAAGAGGCTGGAAAGTGACAGTGGGAGCTGTGGGAGTGATTACCAAACCAGAGCATTTTCAGCTCCAAAGGGGCCTGCTGAAGGAGTCGATACCATCAGAAAGCATTTACAGATCACCTCCCTGCACCTGCCACTTTTATCTGCAGAATTATTACCAAATAAGGACCCTGTCCTGAGTTTTATATCGTGCACCTCTCTTATCCAGGTTCTGATAAAAAGTGAAAAGATACTGATTGGTCTGGCTTAGGGGCAGGTGCCTCTTTCTGGGCCAGCCATCAGTGGCCCCTCGGGAAATGTCAGCTCTCGCAAGGACCACATTGTTGGAGTGGGGAAGAGCAGATCCCAAGGGGACAGAGGGGACATGAGCTGGGCAAGAAATAGCAGTCCCAAGTACACAGCTTTCTGCAGTATATCTGATCTTTAAAAAGGAGGAGGGAGGAAAGAGAGTGGATGTTTTCAGTACTACCTACATGATCCAGGCAGCGGGCTGGGTGGTTTTTGCCCTGGGTGGACAGTGAAAAAAAGACGGTGTTCCTCGCTGATGTATGAACTTAAGAAAGCGGAGAATAATTTGCCAAGCCAGTAGACAAAACCTTGAATTTATGGACCTGAAAAATCCAGGAGTCCACAAATGTACTCCAAGTAGCCCTGAAAACCCAGAAATTATATTCAGGACTTTGTTCGTATATGGGAATGCCCATTTTACTGGGGGAGTCCATAAGTTTCATCAGATTCTCAAAGAAGGCTGTGGTCACAAAAGGATTATAAGCCTCTTCAAGATCGATGATGATAGTTCACTGTGACACAAGGCCTATGATTTGTTCAACATCGGAACCAGAGGCCCATCCAAGAAGGCTTTTTAAAAAGAACATAGAGAATAAAAGAACTACTGCTGTCCTATCATTGCTTTCTAACCTGCCGTTGTCCTATCATTGCTTTCTAACCTGCACTTGTCTTGGTTCTGCCATATTCACTTTTCTTGTAATTGAGTATTCTTCTTTAAATTTGTTCACTTTTTAAACACAAGTGCCTGGGTTAGCCTCATTCCATGAGAAAATGCCTGTGAAGTCATGGGTTTATTGTGCCATTTGTACTTTTTCCCTAATATACTGTAAGAAATTTATTGCTTTTAAAATTTAAAGATGTTTGTATCATTTCCCAGATCACTCA
The DNA here is from genome assembly GCA_004026545.1 of Mormoops blainvillei. Classification (NCBI taxonomy): domain Eukaryota; kingdom Metazoa; phylum Chordata; class Mammalia; order Chiroptera; family Mormoopidae; genus Mormoops; species Mormoops blainvillei. Next base: position 26,452 of record PVJD01013272.1, read on the forward strand.
CAGCACACACAGAGGTGGGCTTAAGGCACTTTGGCAAACACTGTCTCCAAGGATTCTAAAATTCACATCACACATTCCATTTTATAGAGAATGAACTTGAGGCATGAGGCAATTAACGTAACTTATTAGAGATTCTAAGCAAATGTGGAAAAACTTTAAGTCCAGTACCGGGCAATGCTGTATCTGCTAATGACTGGGCCAGGCTGTCAATCTTATTGTTATGCAAGCCGTTTAAAGAGATTTTTAAATGTTCTCTTATATCCTCACATACGGAGAATCAACTAGACTAGAGTAAAAACTTGATCAATTTAATACTCTGGTAATGATCCCAGTAACTGAGGAGGAGGGGAAAGCCAGTGAGTTTCTCTCTACTCAAATTCCATCTCATTTTTATTTTCTCTTAATGTTTTTTTTTTTTTTTGAATCCCAAGTTCCAAAACCTGTCCCCTATTATGCAGTGCAAACGAGAACAGATGGGGAAAAGTTATGTTGGAAAGGGCTTTGGAGGGCCACAGAGAAGAGAAATATGACTACTCAATGTGTCACACACCAACTTGCAGCTGCCACCAGTCCTTCCACACGACGCGCTGCGTATGGAACCCGCGAACCTGCCCATGGTACTCAGAAGGCGCAGGCAGGCTGCAGGAAGGGAGCACGATGACAGAACAGTCACTTTACTTGTGTTTCTTTAAAAATATGAATAAAGAGCGTAGCAGCAGCACAGCCAACAAAAGAGACCGATCCAAAGGCCGGCCTGGAGAATGGTTAGCTGTACCCTCGTGTTTCCCGAATGTTAACCAATAATCGGCTTTGGCTTACCTTTTTAGATCCAAGGAATGCCTCAGCACTTCTCAAAGTCACCATTCAGGTCTTCTTTTTGTCTAGGAATTATTCTTCGGGAAAGGTCTTACTAGACCTTTCTGTGGCCTTGCAACAAGTATTTTTTAGTACTCACAGGGTGCCCACGCAGTCATGAAATTTTTCAAGGGCGAGGCAGCAGACCTGCTTTCAAGTGACGGGTCTGCCAGTTACTAACTGTGAGACTTTGGGCAAGTCACCTAACTTCTATGAGCCTGTGGCCCATCATCTATAACATAGGACCAACATGAATTACTTCTGAGGGCTTGGGGGCTCAAGGTAATGTATATGACCGGCACAAGTGCATTGCTCAACATATGGCAGCCATTATTACTGTGATTATCAGAAAACACAAAAAATGTTCTCTCTTTTCTTTGAATTCTGTATAAAGACACTGAGAGAGAGAGAGAGAGAGAGAGAGAGAGAGAGTGTCTAAGAATCCCTGAGTCTATGTCAAAAGAAATAAAGTTAATGTGGTTTAAATTATTTGATTTAAATGATGATTCAGGTCATACAGATGGTACCTGGGATCAAATATTCATATTGAAAATAGTTGTGTTATTAAGTCCTGCAGGGATTTCCTCTGAAATTGTGCTTGTCTTTGTAGAGTAAGTAAGTATGTAAAATCTTTATATCATAAAACACTGTTTACCTCCCCAGGGTAGTTCATAATTTATTTAGCTCAAAACCCCTATGGAAGGTGTAAAAATGCAGTTTCCTCAGCCTCCCCAGACAGTATTTTCAACATCTCTAAGATATGGAGATCAGGGATCTTCATTTTAAATAAGAATGATGGTGATTCTTCAGCACACTGAAGTTTGAGAATTGCTTCCTTAAGGACTAGGGACAATGATAATTCTAATTTTGAATCATTTCCAGCTATCCTCTCTCTCCCACCACACACAGCCAGGCCCCGAAATGCAGCAGTTACTTGTGAGGGAGGGGTTTGGGTCTGGTAATCCTAGTTTCCCTTCCTATAGCCTCTCTTCTGTTATTTTGCATGGCGTTTAGTTAAAGCTGGAATGTCCATGCTCTTTGCCCATAGGAGGCTTTAGTTTGGTTATAGTTTGTCTTAAAAGGGTAGCCATATATTTACCTAGCATAGTTGGTGATAGCACTCTTTTTCATTGTCAAAAGTTCCAGTTTGGATACTAATTATATCATTACATTATGTCCACTGGAACTTTGATTAGCACATGTAGGACATGAATGATGAATGGCAAAACGTCTAAGCTTTGTTATTCACCAGTGTATGAAAGATACTCCTAAATACGATCAGAAACAATGAGGAGTTGCTTCGGGCTGAAGTGACATAAGAATGATCAAAGAAAAGTACTTTTTCAAGTTGTCCCATGAATTAGCATCTACAACTCAAGGCCATGGAAACACTCGGAATTTGACACTGGTCAGTATCTTCCCTCTCATCCAAGTAGCTGCGTAAAACAAACAAACAAACAAATGACAAACAAATAAACAAAAGACTGGGTACCATATAAAGTTAGATATTTTTTCCCTTCCTGCTTATTGGCTGTGACCTTGGGCAAGTTATTCATTGTCTCTGAACCTCATTTTACTCATGTACAAACAAGATTCTAAGGCTTATGTCAGGTATGAGAATTTAATGAAATGTGTATATAAAGCACCTGGCACCCTGGTTAGGTACTTAATAATGGTAGTTCTGCCATTGTTCTTTTCACCATGGGCCCTCTGCACTGTAGTTCTACCAAAGGCACATGACTTATAAAGAGCCCTTGTAAGAGGAATCATGAGGGTGCTGTGGAAATGGGAACAGATTCTAGGGTATAAAAACTTTTTCTTTCTTTCTTTCTTTCTTTCTTTCTTTCTTTCTTTCTTTCTTTCTTTCTTTCTTTCTTTCTTTCTTTCGTCTTTCTCTTTCTTTCTCCTTCCTTTTTCCCCTCCTTCCTTCCCTTCCTTCCTTTCTTCCTTCCTATCTTTTTTTTCCATTTTCCCTCTTTTGTTTGACAAACCGAAAGTCACAAATTCATTTTTGGATAGAAAGTAAACTAAAGAGTTAAAGAGACAGTAGTGGCAGAAGACTGATAAAGAAACGCATACTTACACTCTAGGTGAGGCAAAAATAAAGAAGAAATGAAAGCAAGGGAAAAAGGGAGATGGGGGGAGGGAGGGAGGAAGGAAGGAAGGAAAGAAAAAAAAGAACTTGACCTGAAAATTGGGAAGGAGGGAAGCATGGTGGGGTGGGCATAGTCCACCCTATGAACACAATGTCACTGTTCATCTAACCATTGCCTCTCAGCCATCCAGACTGCTGTTTGGGTGGGCAGGATGAAGAAATACTCTTCTGTTAAAACTAAGAGCTTTGAAGTGGAGACAAACACAATCTGGTAGTATTACAGAGGTATTATTCACCCTGATGACTCATTCTCTTTGGCTCCCACACAGCAGAGGCAAGTAACATCAGTGACCTTGAAGATGTTGGCCAAGTATAGATCCAGCATTAAGGCCTGATTTTTCAAATGAACGTGTTATGTGTAAGACGGGGGGGGGGGGGGGGAGTGAATAGGGGAATACATGTCACAGAGTAAGACTGTATGGTGAACAATTCTAAAAAGCTATATAAAAACAAAATTTAAACAGCTAACTTAACTAACAAGTACTTACAAGGAAATAACCACTGTGGGAGTAGGGCTCAGATCAAAGCATTGAAAGGAGGGAACATTTAAAAGAAACATTCTTTTTTTTTGTTTTTGGTATATTTTATCGAGTATGCTATTACAGTTGTCCCATTTCCCCCCCCTTTATCCCCTCCACCCTGCACCCCATCCCATCATCCCCACACCTCTTAGTTCATGTCCATGGGCTGCACACACCAGTTCTTTGGTTTCTTAATTTCCCACACTACTCCCAGCCTCCCCCTGTCCACTTTCTTTCTTTCTTTTTTTTGGTAAAAGAAACATTCTTAGCTAGAAGTTGAATACAGAATTCAGTACCTTTTCCTGGACTCACCTCGTTCTCATCATTTCTATTTATCATGATTCCTTGAATCCAGTTTTCTGAGAGTAATCTCTTCTGTGTTCCAAGCCACACACTACTCTATGCTCAGGGCCCCACAAACAAAATTCAAACAGAGGCAGTCCTTAGGCCTTTGATAACGTGCAGCGGGAAGCAGGCAATAATAAAAGGGTAAACAAGAATATACAGATGTGTAGGCAGCTGCAGAAATGGCAAACAGGGTCATGGCCTTAGACCCGATTGTCCTCATGGTCTAGGGAAAAATTATTAACATGGAACACAGTAAGAGTTTCAGGTTGATGGAGATAGTTAGTTCATGGAATTGTACATTGAAGCCTCAGGAAAAAAAAAAAAGTGAGACCATGCAGTTATTTGTAGCTAATCCAAAAAAAAGGACTGTAAGAGTTAAATACTGAACAGCTAGAAATAAAAAGGGTTTCCAGTTATGGAGTGTGCCACATGGAAAAACCAGGGGATGGTGGGGGAGCACAGCACTGTATGCCTCTGATTAGTCACCATGTTTGTATGAACAAGGGAAAAAGGTAGGATTGGAAAGACTGTAAAAGATGGTTTCAAGTAGACTTGAGACAACTTGGTTTCATACAATTTGTTCATAGTGCAAGTTTACAAAGGTGTACAGTTATGTTTTGGGTTATATTTGTCCCTTAATGTTTCTACTTCACACAAAATTTTTCATCTTCAGAGATACATATAAGTTATAGGAAGTAAAGAGTAGTTCGCTCAGGATTTGTACCTATGGTTTAAAAAACTTAGGATCTTTTCTGTGCTAGTAGCAGGGACCCAACTCAAAATACCCTAAGGAAAAAGAAGACAATTATTAAAAAAAGAAAAATTCCATATATTTTCCAGATCCCAAGAACTAAAATATAGGTGGATCTCAAAAACAATTGGAACCACACTTAAATACCATGAGCATTCTCTCTGTATTCTTTGTCTTTGTTTCTCCATTCATCTACTCCATTCTGCCCTCTCGCCGTTTGTAGTGCTCATTGAGTACACCCAGGAAATACAACTACTAACAGGCTACAAGTTCCTGTTTCTTCCATTTCAAAAAGCAACAAGACTGAACTTGAACCTCTTAGTCTAATTCCAAATTCCTGGGGAAAGACTATCATTGGCCCAGTTTGCATCAGGTACCCACCCCTGAATGAATTAACTGTAGCCCTAGAGTCATACGGTATTAACTTAGTTTCAATCACAACCATGTTTGTTTAGATATGAGGGGACAGATCTAAGAAAAGGATGGCATTGTCTACTCAGTGTCCAACCTGTGGCCTGGAGCCCGCATGCAGCCCAAGATGGCTATGAATGCGGCCCAACACAAAATCATAAATTGACTTAAAACTTTTCTTTTGCTCATCAATTTTCATTAGTGTCTGAATATTTAATGTGTGGCCCAAAACGACTCTTCTTCCAGTGTGACCCAGAGACATCAAAAGGTTGGACACCCCTGCCACAAATGGCATCTATGTACCAAGATGCTTTTGACTACAGGTTAAGGATATTTATTACCTCATATAACAAAATGTCCCATCTGAAATTTGGTGAGTCTGGGATTCAAGTCAATTCAATTTAATCAATATTTATTGAACACCTACAATGTACCAGACACTGCTTTAGGTACTAGAAATGTTTGAATGAATATGGCACACAAAAATCCCTGCCTTCAGGGAGCTTGTGTTTAATGCTTTGTAAATTCCATGACTCAACAACACGAACAAGTTCCCAGGTTTTTTGTTTTCCTAAACTCTGTCAAACCCAGCACATCAACTATAACAATCTGAGAAGAGGACTCAAGCTGAGACACAGAGTTTTAGCAATTCATCTAAAGTCACACACCTACTAAATGAGCCCAGATTCTTGCCCAGCGTGCCGTCAGTGCTCCTTCTTGCCAGAGGGATGGAGGGGGGCCCAGCCTCCCTGAAGCACATGGCTACCTGATACCCGAAGTCAGGGAACCAGGAGTAGGTGGGGTATGGCATCTAGAGAGGGAACTACTAGAATTTCTGCAGCCTGCTTTACTGGGGTTTCTGGGGTCAAACGTCTCTCCAACTCTCAGAATTGACCACTTTAGAGTCTGGTTAGAAGTTCTTCCTGCAGTCATGGTTAGGAAATCAGGAGAGAACCTAAATCAACATGCCTGTTAGTCAAGGTTTCTCTTTGCAAAGGTGCTGTTCAGCCCAGAAGGAGAGGGGCTGATGGCCATGTCGGCAGGCAGCTTCCCTAAACTGCAGAAAGGAAGGTGCCATGACAGTATGCATTCAGAGGCTGGGATTTAGAGGCTCTGGGCATCAGTCCCTACAACAGAATAACCAGAATGTTCCTAGGGTATGTTAGGACATCGTTTTAACAGAGATTGGGGAAAGCTGTTTTTATTTCACTTTAACCAAGAAAAGTACTTTTGAATCTCAAGTTCCCAACCTTGATACAGGTGACTGCTGTTCAGTGGTAGAACCTAGGAACTTCTGGGGTGGAGGGTCGGGGAGGCATAAATTTAAACAGAATTTAGATGAACTTTAATAACGTAGAAGGAAGAAGAGGAGCAGTCATAGATAATTACTTCCATAAAATACAAACTGGAGATATAACATCCTATATAAAGAGAACAATAATGAACATTCATATTAAGAGATGAAGAAATCATCAAAGAAAGCTGATAAATATGGAGAGGAGATTTCAATTTTATTTTCAGTGTTTTCTTTCATATACTGAGTGGTGGGTACATGGACATGTATTATGTTATTCTCATGCCTTCCTTTCTTTTTCTGAACTATTTCATTAAAAAAATAAGTTTGGTATCATTTGGTTTTTTGGACTCTATTGTTTTTAGTTTGATGAGTTGCCGTAAGTGAGCAGAGAAGGGAGGCAAGAATCTCAGTCCTGAAGCCTTATTCCTTCAGAAGAAGGGACCAGATCTTGTGTCCCTGAGCTTAGATCATCGGCAATACTCCTCATATCTTTACAGTCATGGCGCTGCCTTTGTCTCCCTGTCCCCTACCCCCTCACGATTTTTCCCTTTACATTTGGGAACTGAGTTGCATCCTACAATTTGCCACTGCCCCAGTTGCACCAAGGCGTGGGTGTAGTAGAAATTCAATATCCACTGGTACATGTCATTGTTCCTGAGTCAACTTTGCTTTTTGAAAAACACAATATGTTATTAAACAAAATCTTTCCTCTGTTCTGAACAACAGATGAGTGGTTGGGTTTTTAAATATAGATTTAAGAAAATCATATACATGCTTAGTCCACTCAAAGGCTAATCGCCTGCTAGGGTTTCTTGAGACTTGCTAGGGTGGGTGACCACCCCCCTACCCCCAGGACCAGTTTTTGAGTCACATAATGGTAACACATTGTTATAAAAATGCTAACTTCTCTTCTGTTGTGCTTCTGCTGTTATTCAAAAACAGCCAAATGGATGTTATTGAAATCCGGTCCCAAAAAAGGTTGAAATTGCTCCCCAGCTGGGCCTAAGACCCTGTGTGCCAAATTTCAGCCTAAAGAGGATTCTTATATTTGAGTCACTGTGAGCAGCTGAAAATATGAGGTTTGGGGTGGAAATGCTAACAGACTCTTAACTATCATTTTGCAAACCATGTGATTATAACACAATGCAAACCTCCTCTGGAGCAACTCTCTGGCAAAAGCAACAGAAACAAGACGTCTGGGCCCCGAAGTTCTGCCTTTACAAGCTTCCACGGAGCTAGTGGCAGGCAGAGAAGGCCAGGCGATGACACTGCTGACATTTCTGTTCTTGCAGAGGTTAAAAGATGGGCCCACTGGTGAATTTCTCTTAAATGACAGAAGTACGCGCAGCTCATTCCTTTACAGGGCTCCTTGGAACACGGGTTTATGGTCACCGTTGCTTGTTCTGAAAGTGTTATCGCCAACACAGTGCTTGGTTCCAACCAGACCCGAATTGTTTGCCACCTCTAGTCCCATTGGCTTAGTCACACTTGCTCCCATTCCAACTTGGCAAAAATGCCCGTACTGCTTTGCCACTTGCTTCTATCATCTGGCAGTTAAACGTGGGCTAAATCTCTCCTCAGTAACGTCCAGGGCCACAAAGATGCTTTGGTTCCAGGCTTCAAACACATGTTTCAGGCGGCAAGTGCCCAAATGTAGGTAGCTTCCATAGGCTGATTCATTCATGAACCCTTCTCGTGATGGAAAGGTGATCAGAGCTGCTTGAGGGCAGCCCCCACCCCGGGGTGCCGCTTCCCAGGGACTCCCTCATCACACCTCCCACAACACTCCATCCTCCCAAAGCCCAGCCAACACGTGGCTAATCTGTTTCTGCCGTTTAACAGCTGGTCTACTTTAGGGAAGACATCTAACCACACTGATTCTCAGTTTCTTTGTCAATAAAATGGGGATAGCACCTGCTTTCTGCCCAGTTGTAAGGATCATAGAATGTGTTCCTTAAACTGCAATGCACCGTGCATATTTTTGGCAGTGTTATTATCTCCAGAATCTCATTATAACTTCAAAATTCTAATCTGAGTTAAAACTACCATTGAAGTCAATAGGAATGGATTTAAAAGATCTGCTCCCACTAGAAATAGCAGGCTACGGGCTTTAAGAACCAGTAAATATTTATCGAGC
>PVJD01013273.1:0-34926 GCA_004026545.1 Mormoops blainvillei
TAATTACAAAAGATAAAAAGATTAACTTTGCAGTGAAGAAACCCCGCAGTTAACACTCTAATTGAATAATCAATATGAACTATCTGCAGTGGGACAGATTGAAATTGTGCACCGCCTGATAGAATGCAATAAGAATGCAGCATCACCACTTCAAATAAACCCAATTAAGGTTTAACCTACAAAATAATTGGCCTAAAATATTAACAGTTATAAAGGTGATGAAAGTAAAGTTTGAGGAACTTTTCTAGGGAAGGCAATTAAAATGGTATGACCACCAAATGCAAACCATGATTGTGAATTGAATCATTTTGCTGTAAAGGACATTATCGGGAAACCTTGGGAGACTTGGCTACACAGTCGAAGAAATAGACGGTGGTGCTGTATTAAACAATAACCTCCTGATTTTGATGGTTTTATTGTGGTTACATAGGAGAAAGCCCTTTGTGGTAGAAAATACACAATAACATTATTAGGGTTGAAGGAATATCATGTTGGTAACTTATTCTAAAATGGTTTAGGAGGGAAAATGTTCTTTTGTCTGTACCCCCATACTTTCAAAAGTTCTATAACTTTGACATTATATGTGTATAAAGGGAAGGCAACATACTGGTAATAGCTGAGAAAATGGCTTTAGAAAACCACATGGACACAGTTCTTATTCTTGACTTTATAACTTAAGAGTTGTATGACACTGAACCAGTTATTAAATTCCACGAATATAAGTTTTCCTATCTAAAATATGAAGATAATGACAGTTACATTTTCCCTGGACTTCTGTTATAGTTAAATGAGAGTTGAAATCATGATCATCATCATCATTTTCCTCTGTTACTGAGAACTTGCGATATACATTGAATTTTGGGGAGCACTTGACAAACTGTGATAATGGATCAGATATTTTTAATTAACTCATCATTGACTAATAATTTTAGAAAATAAAATAACAATGAATTACTAAAAATGACATAATTAAAAAATGTAAGCCTACATTTTATTAGACTCAACAAATATAAAATTACATACATATAATGAGAACAAATGCAAATATCACAAGGAAAATAGATTAATTATAAAAACTGTTACTTCCCTGGTTGGTGTGGTTCAGTGGCTTGAGTGCTGACCTGCAAACCAAAATATCACTGATTCAACTCCCATTCAGGGCGCATTAATGAGTTGTGGCCCAATTCCCCGGTGAGTGTCATGTGAGAAGCAACCACACATTGATGTTTCTCACTCTCTCTTTCTCCCTTCCTTCCACTCTCTCTATAAATAAATAAATAAATAAATAAATAAATAAATAAATAAATAAAATATTTTTAAAATCCACCCTACTTAAAAAAACTGTATGTTACTCTTTGAAAGTATAAGTATAGGAAATTAATGGTTACATGAGTGAAATAGTGATTTCCCATATTAGATGCGTACATGTACACCTTGAAAGACACTGCGTCTATCAAAACCTAATTTTTACTGTAAGAAACGAGCTGTTTCTGGCTAATTAACATAATTTAAATTGGATTGATGGCAATGCTACTCAACATAAATAATATATATAATTCTTTTTATGTTTTGATTTAACAACAGAGTACAGAATACATCTCAGTAAGTATGTTGACAAAAATAAAAAATTTTAAAGTAACTCCAGAAAGCTAAAGATACTCATTGAAACTTTTACTGAAAATGAGTAATGCTATTTTAAATTTATTTTTAAAATATTTTATTCTATTGTTGTCCAAGTACATTTGTCTTTATTTTTCCACCACCAGTTGAACCCACCTCACCCACTCCCTACCATCCTCAATTTACCCTCCCCTTGTTTATTTATTTTTTTGTCTTTTTTTATTGTTCTTAATGAGGAGTTTTGCCCATTTTCCCCCAACTGGCCACTCCTATCCCCTCCCACCACCCTCCATCTCACCCACACTTGATTTTGTCCATAAGACCCCCATATATGACCCATGACCGCACTTCCTATTTCCCCTGATATTCCCCTCCCTCCTCCTCTCTTCATGTCAGTTTATTCTTAACTTCAGTGTCTCTGGTTGTATTTCGCTTCCTTGTTTGATTTGCTGATTAGGTTCCACTTATAGGTGAAATCATATGGTATTTGTCTTTCACCACCTGGTGTACTTTACTTAGCATAATGCTCTCCAGATCCATCCATGCTGTCTGCACAAAAGATAGGAGCTCCTTCTATCTTTCTGCTGCATAGCATTCTATTGTGTAAATATACCACATTTTTTTGATCCACTCATTTACTTATGAGAACTTAGGTTACTTCCAGTACTGGTTATTGTAAATTGTGCTGCTATGAACATTGGGGAGCTTAGATTCCTTTGAATTGGTGTTTCAGGATTCTTTGGGTATAATCTCAGCAGTGGAATTCTTGGGTTGAAAGGCAATACTATTTTTAGTTTTTTAAGGAAATCCCATTCTGTTTTTCCACAGCAGCTGCACTAGTATGTGTTCCCACCAACAATGTACTAGGGTTCCCTTTTATGCATAACCTGATCAGCACTTGTTTTTTTATTTGTTTATGATGGCCATTCTTATCAATGTGAAGTGGTGTCTTACTGGGGTTTTAATTTGCATCACTCTGCTAACTAATGATGCTGAACATCCTTTCATGTGTCTCTGGGGTCTCTGCATATTCCCCTTGGAGAAGTTTTTGTTCAGGTCCTTTGTCCATTTTTTAATTGGATTGTTTGTGTTCCTAGAGTAGACTTGCATGAGTTCTTTATATATTTTGGAGATCAATACCTTTTCCAATGTATCATTGGCATACATATCTTCCCATAAGGTTGGTTTCCTTTTCATTTTCCTGATGTTTTCTTTAGCCATGCAGAAGCTTTTCATTTTGATGAGGTCCCATTTGTTATTCTTTTCTTTAGGTTCCTTGCTCTAATGGACATATTGATAAACATATTGCTGTGTGGAATACATGAGATTTCCCTGCCTATGTTCACCTCTTGGATTTTTATGGTGCCATGACTTATATTTATACCTTTTTCCTTTTAAGCTTTTATTTATTTTATATTTTTAGACAGAGGGCAAGGGAGGGAGAAAGAGAGGGAGAGAAACATCAATGTGTGGTTGCCTATCACACACCCCCTCATGGGGACCTGGCCTACAACCCAGGCATGTGCCCTGACTAGGGAATCGAACCAGCAACCCTTTGGTTCACAGGTCAATGCTCAATCCACAGAACTACACCAGCCAGGTGTCATTTAAATCTTTTTTTCCATCTTGAGTTTATTTTTGTGTATGGTGTAAGTTGGTGCTAGAGTTTCATTTTTTTGCATGTACCTGTCCAGATCTGCAAACACCATTTGTTGAAAAGGCTACTTTTATGCCATTTTATGTTCCTACCTGCTTTGTCAAATATTAATTGACCGTAGAGACATGGGTTTATTTCTAGGCTTTCTATTCAGCTCCATTGATCTATGTGTCTGTTCTTATGTCATTATAAGACTGTTTTGATTACAGTGGCCTTGTAAAATAGTTTGATGCCTGGTATTGTGATCCCACCTACTTTGTTCTTCTCTCTCAAAAGTTCTGTGGCTATTCAGGGTCATTTATTGTTCCATATTTTTTTGAAACGTTTCTTCTATGTATGTAAAATACATCACTGACATTTTAATAGAGAATGCATTAAATCTATAAATTATTTTGGGTACTATAGATATTTTGTTGATGTTAATTCTTCCAATCAATGAACTTGAGTGATGTTTTCGTTTATTTATATCCTCTTTATTTATTTTCTGTTTTTTACATTTTTAAAAGATTTTATTTGTTTATTTTTAGGCCAAGGTAAGGGACAGAGAAAGAGAGGGAAAAAAGTATCAATGTGTGGTTGCCTTTCGATTGTCTCCTACTGGGGGTCTGGCATACAAGCCAGGCATGTGCCTGACTGGGAATTGAACTGGTGACCCATTGGTTCGCAGGTCAGCACTGAATTCATTGTGTAACACCAGCCAGGGATGTGTCCTTAATTTATTTCTTCAGCATTGTGTAGATTTCTGAGTACAGGTCTTTCGTCTCCTTGGTTAGGTTTACTCTTAGGTACTTTGTTTTTCTTGTTTTTATATCAAATTGTATTTTTTCCTGATTTCTGTTTTCGACATTTTGTTTTTGGTGTACTAAAATGCTTTCCATTTCTAAATATTCACTTTGTATCCCACTGTTTTGCCAAATTCACTTATTAGGTTGAGTAGTTTTCTTTGGGTGGGTTAATGTGGTTTTCTATTTACACTGTCATATCATCTGCAAACAGTGACAGTTTTACTTCCTTCTTTCTAATTTGGATGCCTTTTATTTCATTCTTTTGTCTCATCACTGTGGCTAGCACTTCCAATATTCTGTTGAATAGAACTGGTAAAAGAGGATAGCCTTGTCTTGTTCCTGATCTTAATGGGAATGCTTTTAGTTCTTGTCTGTTGAGTATGATGCTGGCTGTAGGTTTCTTATGTATGTCCTTTATTAAGTTGAGGTACATCCCCTCTATTCCCACATTGATGAGTGTTTTTAACATAAATGTGTGCTGTACAAACTCATATTCTTTTTCTGTATCTATTGATAAGTCATATGATTTTTGTCTTTCCTTTTATTTATGTGACACATTAAGCTTATTGATTTGCAGATAATTTGCCATTCTTTCAGCCCTGGGATGAATCACACATGATCACAGTGTATGATCTGTTTTATGTGTTACTGGATGTGCTTTGCTAATATTTTTTGAGGATTTTAGAGCCTATGTTCATCAGTAATATTGGCCTGTAGTTTCTTTTTTCTTTTTCTTTGCTGTGTCTTTATCTGGTTTTGGGATTAGGATGATGCTGGCCTCATAAAAAGAATTTGGGAGACTTCCCACAGTTGGATTTTTTGGAATAGTCTAAGAAGGATAGTGGTTAGGTTTTGCTTAAATATATTCTAAAATTCTCCTGTGAAACCGTCTGGTCCAGGTCTTTCGCGTGTCATTTTTTGTTTTGTTTTGTTTTGTTTTGTTTTTTGACTACTGCTTCAATTTCACCAGCTGTCATGAGTCTGTTCATGCTTTCTGTTTCTTCTTGATTCATTTTTTGGAAGATTGTATGTTTCTAGAAGTTTGTCCATTTCACCCGGGTTTTTCAAATTACTTCGCATATAGTTGCTCATAGTCATTTCTTAAAATGCCTTGTATTTCTGTGGTATCAGGTGCAATTTCTCTTCTTCCATTTCCGATTTTATTTATTTGAGTCCTCTCCCATTTTTTCCTTAGTGAATATGATTAAAGGATTGTCAATTTTATTTCTCTTTTCAAAGTACCAGCTTCTGGATTTATTGATCTTTTGAATTGTCCTTTTAGCCTCTATGTCATTTACTTCTGCTCTGACCTTATTTCTTACTTCTAATTGCTCTGGGCTTTGTTTGTTTTTGTTCCTCCAATTCTTGGAACTGTTGGATTAGGTTATTTATTTGAAATGTTTCTGACTTTTTTTAGATGGGCCTGCATTGCTATGAACTTCCTACTCAGGACTACCTTTGCTGTGTCCCATAAGTTTTGGGCTGTTGTGTGTTCATTTTTGTTTGTCCCAGAAAGTTTTGATTTCTTCCTTGATTTCATTATTAACCCATTCATTGTTTAATAGCATACTATTCAGTCTCCATGAATTTGAATTTTTTTTAGTTTTTTCCTTGAGGTTTGTTTCTGGTTTCAAGCTCTTCTAGTCTGACAAAATGTTTGACATGATTTCAATTTTCTTGAATTTGTTGAGGCTTGTTTTGTGTTCTATCTTGTCTTTCTTTGAAAACATTCCATGTGCATTTAAAAATAATGCATTTTGGTTTTTGAGGGGAAGAAAGATTATGTATATGTAAGTTAAATCTCTTTGATCGAGTGACAGTCCATGTCACAATATCTTTTTGGATTCTTGTTTGGAAGATCTATTCATTTTTGACAATGTGGTGTTAAAATCCCCTAGTATAAGGGTGTTGCAATCTATATCTTTCTTGAAGTACTCCAAGGTTTTTTTGTTTATACAGTTAAGCACTCCTATGTTGGGTGCATACATAATTATAATGTTTATTCCTTCTTGATGGATTCTTCCTTTGAGTATGAAAAGTGTTCTCCCATGCCTCTTTTTATGGCCTTTGTTTTGAAGTCTGTTTTGTATGATATAAGTATTTCTACCCCACTTTTTATTCCTGTCCATTTTCTTGGAATATTTTAACCAACACTTCACTTGTAGTCTGTATAAGTCTCTTGTTCTGAGGTGGGTCTCTTGTAGGCAGCATATGTGTGGGTCAGGCTTTCTTATCCATTCAGCTACCCTATGTCTTTGATTGGAGCATTTAATCCATTTTCATTTAAGTTTATTATTAGTAGGTATTTATTCATTGGCATTTTACCCCCTCTGTTCTTGTGTTCCTCTCTCCCATACCCTCTTCTTTCATCTTCTTAAATGGGTTCTTTAGTATTTATCTTGCAATGCTGGTTTCATGGAGGTATTATTTTAGCCTTCTTTTGTCTGGAAAACTCCTTATTTTGACATTCATTTTAATTGAGAGTCTTGCTGGGTAGAGTAGTCTTGCAGGCTTTTGCTTTTCATTATCTGGAATATTTTTTACCATTCCCTTCTGGCTTATAGTGCTTCTCGTAAGAAGTCAACTGCTTTCCTTATCAGGGCTCCCTTGTATGATATTTCTTGTTGCTCCCTTACTGCCTTTAAGATTCTGTCTTTGTCTTTTAATTTTGCCATTTTAATTATGATGTTCCTTGGACTGGGCCTGTTTGGGTTCCTCTTGATTGGGATCCTCTGTGCTGTCTGGACTTGTGTGACTTTTTCTCTCATCCAAATAGGGATGTTTTCCATCTTTACTTTTTCAAACAGGTTTTCTATCCCTTGCTTCTCTTCTCCTTCTATTATTCCTACTGTACAGATATTATTACATTATGTTGCCCTCCAGTTCCCTTAACACCTCTTTGTTGTTTTTAAGTCTCTTCTCATTTTCTTGCTCTTTCGGGGAGTTTTTTCCTACCTTGTTCTACAGCTTGCTAATTTTACCCTCTGGTTCATCTAGCCTGCTTTTGATTCCTTCTACTGTGTTCTTCAATTTAGAAATTGTATTCTTCATTTCCTCTTGGCTCCTGGTAATTGTTTCTATGTCCTTGTTAATGCTCATATAGTGTGCAGTAAGTTCCTCATAGCTCCATTATAGTTTTTGGTAATTCTCACTGAGATCATTGATCACCCTCATAACCATTGTTTTGAATTCAATATCTGATAGTTTCTTGCCTCTATTTCATTTAGCATTCTTTCTGAGGATTCTTCCTTTTCTTTCAATTGCAGGCTTTTTCTTTGTCTTACCATTATTTGTGAGACTTGTCTTTTTTGCTTCTGACTCTTAAATTTATCTGTTTTGACTCCATGACTTTGTGGTGTGAACTTCTATGGTAGGAGTCCTGTGAGATTAAGTGGTGCAGTCTTCCTGATCTCCTGAACTTGATGCTCTTTGGATGTCTTTTATGCTATTTACCTCGGCTTTCTGGATGCAATTGGGTTTTGCTTGTTGTTTGGCCGTTCTTTTGTAGGTCTTTCCCTCCAGCTGATTGACTGTCACTCTGCCCACCACGTCTTGTATCCTGTTGTTCAGGTGCTGCCAGAACAAAACGAAAAAGACCAGGATACAAATCCACACCCATAAAAATACTCCCACAACAATCCCACTCTCAAAAACAAATGAACCAACATCAAGAAGACTGTAAAGAGATTGAGACTATTATAGAAAAGAGAGAGAATATGAGATGAGCTACTGAAAGAAAAATGATTTTGAGAGGATATAAGGAGGAGCATTAATAAGAGTTGGGAATTAGAGTAATGCAAAGAGAGAAAGTAAAATTTAAATCATGAATAAAAAAAGGGAATGAAGAAGGTGAAATATGCACAAATTTGATGGACAAGAAATTAATATTAAAATGCTATGAAGGGGAGAAAATAGCGACAAATCATTGAGAAGGCCACAGTAGGTTTCATTTCAGTAGCCTCTCATATTTACTATTGTTTTTTTTTTTTCTTTCTGGGCCCACCTCTGGTGATATCAGATGTTGACTCCACCTGACCTTAGGCAGCCTGTTTGAGACTTCCTGGGATCTACTGTCTGTGGCTGTCTCCTTCGGTTGTTAATCTAGTCACTCTGCACTCAGCAGTCAGGTTTATGTACCACAGGGTGGGGAAGAATCCCTCCTAGTGTTGGAGCGATTGTTTCCCCTCAGGCTGTTCCTGCTAGGAGCAGAGTGGTCTACCTGATCAACAGGTTGCTGCAGTATGGAGGATGGCTCAGCACCGGGATCCCAGAAGCTACTCTCTCAGTTCTCTCCTCAAGTGTCTCTAGCCCACTCTGCCCCCACCTTTGCCAGAGCATAGGGTAAGTGGTTGCAAATAAAAATTTGTGAGGTGGCTCTTTAAATGGCCTTTTGCATCTCCAGTTGTGTCTGTCTCTGGCAGAGCAACCCTGTTGCTTTCCAACACTATTTGTTTTCTGTGTAGTTTTTGGATTTTGGCGCTCTTGGTGGGGGATCATAACTTAGGGTTTATACACCACTTTTTTCAGGGGGACCTAACTGGCTGCTTAAATATACCTCCAGTGCTGTCACCTGTGGGTTCCCAGTCAGCTTTCTCAAGTCTCCACCACACTCCTTACCAGTCAGTTTGTGCCGAATCTGAATCCTGTGGCTGTCCTTGGTTATAAGGTTTCTCTCTCACTATTGTTCAGTTTTCTGTTCCATGTGATTTCCCCATAATTTAGTTGTAATTTCAGATTGTCCCTGGGAGGAGGTCAGTATGACTTTCATTCACTTCTCCGCCATCTTGCTGAATCATCAAATAATGCTATTTTAAAATTCCTTTTCAAATATTTATTGATAAGCAGTTCCAAAATTTTAACCTGTAAAAGCACTTTTCCATGAATGAAATTGATTTTATATTTTATACATGTTTGTGTTTTAATTTATGAACTGATACTGAGATGTCACATGTTGTAATGTGGTCCTAAGAAACATGACAACAACACAATTTGCATCATATGCGACTCATCATATAAGTTTAACTATATCTGAGTTGATTAATACCCTGTTGAACAAGATAAGCACTTTCTTAGCTGTCATGACAATGTCAATATAGTTATAGAAATTTCTAAAGTCAGTTTGTATAATTATCTCATCATGGACTGCTAACAAGTGTTCATTTATAGCACTGGTTAAAAGACTATATTTTAAGTAACACTGGCTTTGTGCTTTTGATGGATTAACTCAAGAAATAATATATATGAAGTACTCAACACCATGCTCTATATACATAATATTTTAAAATTATTATTATTTAAAGTGTTTACCACCAGGCTTGAAAGATTTTGCTCAATGGGAAAAGCAGGTTTAAGTAGTTAAGATGTATGTAACATTAAGTTAAACTCTGCTCACAGACTGTGCAAACGCAGATGTCCAATCTATCACCCATTTCAAAGAAGGTACTTTTCATTCAAAACGACAACCTTGCTTCATTATTAACACCTGTCTGAAGTACAAATTCTTAGTTGCAAAATAGTCACTGGGATGTAAAATGCAGCATAGGGAATATAGTCAATAATATTGTAGTAAGTGTGTATGGTGCCAGATTGGTACTGGAAATATTAGGAGTAACACTTTGTAAAGCATTATTGTCTCAACACTATGCTGTACACTTGAAACTAATACAAAATAATATTTAACGTAAACTTTAATTGAAAAATAAAAAATAAAAACCAGTAATATCTGTCTGGCCATATCATCTTTATCTAATTTTGGCACAGACTCCTGTAAAGAAATATCTATGCATGCCCTATTATAAACCATACTAACTTAGCTAAAGCACAAGCAAAGAAGAACACAAGGTTTAAGCAGTCTATTCAGGATTTTGACTGTTGAGTTTTCATTTCCAAACTGCAGGTAAGTCAAGGAGTTCCTGATTCTCACCATTATATTTTCTCCCATTAACTGAGAGGAAATTTGAACACAGGAGTTGGTATTTTGCAATAGCTTAATGGCTGCATAAAGATTATATGAAAATTTAATGGGTTTACTTTCCAGATAGCGAACTTGATGAGTGTATGTAATTCTAGGTTGTTAGCCAGAATTTTGAGAGCCTATGGCAATTGCTTCTCCCCTTTTCTTTGGTACCTTTTATCCTCAATAAGTGGCCTTAATCACATTATCTTATTGGTCATAGAAAAAATGTTGTGTACCATTTCCTTATGAATATTTCACCTTGGTTATGAGTCACCAACTTTGGTCCCATAATCCTCAGGTAGAATAATTTAATAGTGAAAAACAGCACAGCAGAAATGCATTAGTAACCAGGAGACCAATACATAATTCCTTGGGTAAGAAGACCCCAGAATTCTCTGAATTCTTCCTACATTACAAAATGACTGTATTCATGGACCTAAGAAACCTAGAGGCTATCTATTTTTTTTAATCTGGTATGTTTATTATTGTTTATTGTGGAGTTGTTTTTGTTACTGTCTGGAATGCACATCACATATTCTGTATTCAGTTATACTTTTTGTGGTTCAGTTGTTTAATTATGTATTTTAAGACATTTTTATTGGGTTTTTATTAATTGTTCAATTGTTATTCTGTTTCTGCTTTTATGTATATGTCACAGCAGCCTTACCTTAGAGTAGGTCATACTTTTCTTCCCAATCCAAAATGTATAGCTTCATAGTCTACTGATTGAACTGTTTGTGAAAAACTTATGTCTGTAAAATCAAGAGTATCAAGAGTCTTACCAGTCACTGTTTCCTAGTTAACTTGAAATATCCATTGAGTCCCAATTCCTATATTTCTAATGGTAAATGCCATAGCTACATTTCATTGTGAAAAAAAAAAGATGACTGAGAAATCCAAAGTCCAATTCTGACTTCCAAAAAACAAGCAATAAGAAAATCACTATCCTCAGGTTTGGAAAAATCTTTGTTGTTAGGGTTAGGAATAATTATAACATTTTCTTTTTTTTTTTAAATAGAAATAAAAATAAGCTTCTAGCACTTAAAAGTCAACTAAACTTTAGTTGAACTTGATAAGCATTATCTTTTTACTTTATTACATTTGAAGAACATCTCCGGGGTAATACTGAAAAAAATGAGTTAACTTGTACTTTGTTGAAGTTAATTGAAATCACAGCTTCCAGATGAATACCACATATACACACACACGCACACAGAAACACACACAAACTTGCTGCATTATAATTGCATTATTTTCCTCAAGTTCATAATATCTTGACATTTCTAAAATATCTGTAACATCATGGCTTAATTAATGATTATGCTGGTTTAATTATTCTCAATTCAAAAGAGAAAATATATATTCACTATATATTATTAAATATTATTACTATGTATCACTTGATAAATGTGGTTGTTTTCATGGTCATCTGGTCAGTATATTTTTGAGTTTTTAACACATTAAGCTTCTAAAGAAAATATCATTTTTGCTTACAATGTGTGTAATATAGACAGTTAATATATGAGCCCCTTAAGTATAGAATATGTGCTTAAATATTCCTTAGAAAGCTATTCCCTGACCATATAATGTAAAGTGAGTCCCATTCCTTTCTTCCATTCTTTTCATTGGACCCTTGTTGGTTTCTTTCATGGTACTTATTGTAATTTTAATAGCCTTATTTATTTTGTATTTACTGGATTTCTTCTTTCTCTTGCCTTCACCAGAATCTAAGCTTCATGAGGCAGGTCCTATGCCAGACATGTTCACTATAGTATTTCTAGTACTTGAAATATTGCCTAATAAATTTCAATATAATGAATATTCCTATAATTTTTATAATAGCCCTTCCACTTAGCTTTACAGTAGTAATCAGTAAATGTTAATTATTAGATTTTTGGAAATTAAATAAATAGGTTAGAGCTATCTTCTCTGTGCAGTGATGTTAATACTGAACTTGTCAGTTAGGATGATACTTCATTCATTTCCTATTACTGTCTAAACAAAGGTTGAATGAATCTCTTTCTCAAAAGTGCCAGTTCTAATAGTGTGTTCTCACTATGCCATTAAGCCCCTGAAATGTATGCAGCTCATTTTTTCTATTTGTTTTATCAACATGTACTATGCAGAGGAACTGGGTACCACATGTGACCAGTAAATCAATGCTGTTAACAGAATTGGTTCAAAATCAACACCTAATGCTGGAGAGGAGCAAGAAAGAGTGAGGCAAAAAATAGAGAGGGAAAAGAAATATAATCATGAAGTAGGCTGCATTGTAGAGAGAAATGAAGCAAGTAAAAAGGCAGTTATTTACTAGATCTGTGAGTGTTAAAGTGGAAAGGACCCTGGTTTGGAAATCAGATTATCTTGGTTTGAATTCTAGCCCAAGAAAATGACTTATCTCTTGGATCTTGTTTCCACCATTTTTAAGGGGGTGGTTAGTAATAGCCTTGTGTACTATAATGAGTAGTGAATGAGGTAATATATGCACGAGGCCATGGACAACTGCATTTTATATTAACTATAAAACTTAATTCCAGTTAATTTTTAAATATACCTTTTAAAATACATGTTTATAGTGCTTTGCCACTTACTTTGGTAAGTTATCTAACTTTTGTGGGCCTCAGTTTTCTCATCTGAAAAATAGGCAGAATTGTATATACCGAATTGAATCTCTGGGAAAATTACCTTATGACATTACCTTGGATGGTGCCTCAATAAGAATAGGCATTTAATACATTGAAAGTGCTGCTATCGTTATCATTAATGATTAACCTCATTTCTCTAAATGTCTCTATCACTGTGCATATGTGTAGGAATGAGGACAAGAACATAAATCATAAGAGTTTGCATCAGGGAGACACACATAAGTATAAAAGGACATAAACAGTCTACAAAGGTCAATTTAGAGATTCTATGAGCTACTACAAGCTCTAAGATTAGTGCATGAATTAAAGAAAATATCTGAATTTTCTGGATATTGATCCTCTGAAATAGCATGATAATGCCACTCATAAGCCTTCTAAATTTTTTGTAAAAGTAACCAAAACAGTGCTCTGGGGACACTTTGCAAGTATAAATACATTATAGAACTGCTTAATGAGAAAATAAATAATAATGCATTTCATCTTATTCAACAATGAAAGTTGGACAGACAATACTATAAAGGTAAATAGTGATCATAACAAATAATATGCTTTTTCACCCTAAAGCTAAAAAAAAAGGTGAAACTTTTCAGTATAACAGGGCAATTTTCTGGGAGAGGACACCTGGTGATAAAGATTTGAGGGAGCAGAGCTTCAAAATATAATGCAATTCAATGAAAATCAACGTAACGATCCTCTGCTGAACTAAGACAGCTGGCTATGGAAGGGAAGGCTGAAGTTTGGAGAAGCCATGTTCTTCTGAATCACCTTCTTCTTACCATTCTCATTGATCTCTCTCCCACAGTGGTATGTTCTACAACCATTAGCTATGTGAATAGGCTTTCCTTTTAATGAGTTTATCTGGAATACAGCCAATAGTGTACTGGTAAATGTTTAAAAATCACTGCCTCCCCAAAATTTTTATTTGTAGTGTTTGCCTATTTCCATGGTAAAAGTATCCCCACTACAGTTTATTTAAAGCTACCAATTGTTTAACTACCATCTTCAGTGATGCTGGAAAATATAACATTTGCCTGTTGTGGTCTAGGTTTAGCCAGTCCTAACACACCATTCACTGTGTCTGCAATGTACATGGTTTTCAGAATAAGTTATGTAAGTTCATAACTTACAAGGAATGGCTGAGGCAGACATGAATATATTAATAGGAAACCCAGGTGAGATGGACTCAACTAATTGCAACATGATAGTAATCTCCTATATTGAATATTCCCATCATAATCTCTCTAGTAAATACAATCTACATTTCAAGTTTGAAAATGTTTTTATTTTTTTATTGTTTTTTTCTTTTTTTATTGTTCAATTAGAGTTGTACACATTTTACCTCCATTGCTCTCCCCTGCCTTTCGGACTCCTCTCCCACTGTCAATCCCCACCATGTTGTCCTTGGCCATGGGTCTTTTATATACATGTTCTTTGACTTGATCCTTCCCATTCTCAATTTTTTTTAACAAGGTTGTTTTTTTAATTTTATTTTCCATTAATTATTAATGCATTTCTGGGGGTTGACTTCTTTCAGTGTCGCCTTCCTTTATTTTATACTGGATTAGAAATTTTGAAATATCCAAAGCTATTTCTTTAAGAATAAAAAATTTAAGGCTATACCTTTATGTGCAGCATTGTGGTCACTTAACTAAACTGGCCAGTAATTTTTATTTAAAAAATTAGGAAAACTAACTCAGTCCTCAAAAGCAGTCACCATGCAGTGAGTTCCTCTTCTCTGCCTGGCCGTGCGCTAACCACCTAACAATATAAAAGTGAAGAAAATGCAGCTCTTGCCTGCACAGAGTTCAACATTGTACCAAAAATTCAGTTACTGTTATGGATTGAACAGTGTCTTCTCAAAATCCGTATGTTGAAGTCCCCACCCTCAATACCTAAGTATGTGATTGTATTTGGTGATAAGACCTTTAAAGATGTGATTAAGTTAAAATGATGTCATTGTAGTGGACCCAAATCCAATCTTACTGGTGTCCTTATAAATGGAAACTTGGATTCACAAAGAGATATCAGGGATGTAGACACACAAGGAAAAGATCAAGTGAAGAGGAAGCAAGAAGGTGACCTTCTATAAGCCAAGGGGAAAGGCCTCAGAAGAAACCAAACATGCTGACACCTTATCTTGCACTCTTAACCTCCAAAACTGTGAGAAATAAATTTGTGTTGTTCAAACCACGCAGTCTGTGGCATTTTTTTATAAAACACTAGCAAATTAATACAGTTACCATAACTAAATGTTTACAATATCTATCAATAAATGTTAGGTTCAGTTCTAAGGAACATAAAACCCAAAATATCAGTGGTTTTATGGAGATAGATTATTTGTCTTTCAGGTTATAAGTAACACAGAGTTGTCATGGCATTTGGTTCATCATATGTATTTGAGACAACAGTTCCTTCCAATCTATTACTCTGTCATATTGAGTATGTGGCCCTTACGTTTATGTTTCAAAATTGTGACATTTGTATCCAGACAAGACGGTGGAAGGGGATTTGAAGTAGACAACGCAAAATTGTCAATGGAGGTAGAATTCTGGAAGCTGCTACATGATATATCTATTTATGTAGTATTGCGCATAACTGTGACCCATGGCTACATCTAGCTTTAAGTAAGGTTGAGAGTGTTATATTTAGTTCAGCTAAAAAGTTCATTACTTTGAAAAAAAGTGAATACCGTATAGGGAAACAAATAGTAGCCTCTGATAAACTCTGTCTTATTGACTATCCAGGTAATGTTGCTCGCCCTTCTTTCCAAACACAGAACACGATTCACTCCTTCCCAAGAGAGAAGACCCAATGTCACATCTAGTTATTGTATTCATCACAATGTTCAAAATACCTGGTGATACACCTTTTAAAAATCATGTCTAACTTAATCCACTCACCTTTTTAACTCAGTCCACCAACCCTCTTCCCATAGTTATAGGGATATAAATTACATTAGAGAGAATATAGTCAGTAATATTGTAATAACTATGTATAATGCCAGGTGAGTACTTGAATTATTGGGGAAATCACTTTGTAAATTATGTAGTTGTCTAACTATTACACTGTATGCCAGAAACTAAAAAAAATGATATTGAATGTCAACTGTAATTGGAAAAGGAAATTAAAAATAAAAACTAAATGTATGAATGTAAAAAAAAAGTCCATATGTAATTTATTGTGATCTGGTCACCTGTGAACTAAGAAATGAGTTCATTGTGCTTTTGTCATCTATAAGCTGAAAGACAAATAATCTGCCCTCACACTTACCCAACCAGTATCCAATTGTAAAGAAGCAGAATAGTTGCAAAAAACCCTTCCATTTAGAAAAGGGGCTAATGGGAACCACATAGAAGTTACTTATCCACAACAATGATCAAATCATTCAGGGGAAAATACTGTACACACCCTGAACATAGTCATAGAAGTATGAAATTAAATTTTATGACTGGAACAGTTATTTCACATAACTGGTTAGTGATTTCAGTGAACTGACAAGTTTTTTTACATGTTCATAAATAACATTTGAATTATCCCTTGATAAGGTGATTTCAAATAACCTTAAAAGCTAAAATGTCTGACCCAAAATAAAAGCTAGATAATAAAAATAACATTTACTGATTGCCTATTTGTTCAACAAATAAAAAATAATAATAATGATTGACCACTATTTTAGGAACTGAGGATAGAGGAACGGAGAAACTGGTAAAGTTCATCCTCTCAAATAATTTATTTTCTAATAGGAGAAAAAGGTAATAAGCAAAAATACAATTGCATATATGTTGCGCCAGATTTTAAGTGTTATAGAGAAAAATAAAACTCCATTAGGAAATAGCAGGTCAGTGTGGTGGTGGTGGTGTTTTGCACAAAGTTATCAAGGATGATTTCAGTAGAAACCCAAACAGAGTTTGTGTGAGAGGTTACATTTAAGTCTTAAGAATTGTAGTAAATTTCATATATATGAGGTCTGTCTAGAAAAAAGTTCCACCATTGTTAATATAACGAGAATCATTTGTGCAACATTGATGTAAACTGGTAGCCAAGGAAAGTGGACTGGAATGCACATGCTTGAACAATGACAATTTCAGTGTACTACTCAGTGGGTGTGGTAGACGCAATTGAGTGGGAATGAGTACTATGTGGCTGTAGCATTCAAAATGATCAAGAAAATAGAGCAATGAATCTGCATCAAATTTTGTATTAAGCTTGAACATCCTTCATGGAAACTATTTGGATGGTTCAGAAGGCCACAGCTATGGGCAACTGGTGATTGGCAGCGTCAACAGGACAATGTACCCACTCATGCATCATGTCTCTTGCTGAGTTTTTGGTGAAACATCAAATCACCCAGGTGACTCATTCCCCCCACTACAGCCCAGATTTGGTGCCCTGAAACTTTTGGCTTTTCCCAAAACTAAAATCACCTTTGAAAGGGAAGAGATTTCAGACCATCTATAAGATTCAAGAAAATATGACAGGACAGCTGATGGTGACTGAGAGAACTGTGTGAGGTCCCTTGTTGCTTACTTTGAAAGAGACTGAGGTGTCATTATCCTGTGTAAAATGTTTCTTGTATCTTGAGTTTTCTTAAATAAATGTCTCTACTTTTCACATTATGTGGTTGGATACCTTCTGGACAGGCCTTGTAAATATAAGTTTAATAAGCATTTTTCCTATCTATATTTTATTCTTTACATTGTGCAATATATTTTTATAAAATTAGAATAAATTTGAGGTATTTCCTGTGTTAGTTGTCATACCAATGACAAAAGAGAGGAATATAGCTTGGTAAATTATAATAGTGATTATTTACTGGATGTCTACTGTATGAGAGATGCTTTCCTATGAATACTTCATTTATTGGCACAACAACCTGTGTGAATATTATTAATATACTCATTTTACAGATAATGAAATTAAGGCTTTCAAAGGTCTTTTAACTTGTTCAAATTTCATATAGCTGATATGTACAACAGTAAAGCCAGAATTAAAACTGAGATATATCTAGCTTCACAACCTGTTTTTTTTAATAGATAAAATTTCTTCTTCAGATTATTTTAAGGGGAAAAAATCCAGAAGAATTCAAGACATATGTTCTTCATAAGTCTGTGTTATTTTCTTTGAGAAAGCTAGCTGCCTTGGCCCTTGAAAACTGAAACTGGGACCATGTCACCTCTAGGAATTTTGTTATATGCCATTAGGTTCATTTGCATTAAAATTTGTGTTTTTTTCAATCTTTTCAGTTTTTATGTATGTCTTTATTCTATCATGTTTAATGTGAATTGTGTAATATAAATCTGAGTCTTTATTAACCACACTGTGCTAAAAAGGTTTCTTTTGTCTTGAGAATTATTAAACTATATTGCACCTTTATGACGAAGTGAATATTTCTTATGAAAATTATTCTTTAAGAATGTTAAAATGAATAATGCTCAAATAACTATAAGAAATAATTTCAGCGGGTTAAATAAGAGACTGAAAATTTCTAATTCAAGAATGGTCTTTGGCACTATACCCATGGTAGTTTCATTTCATTGTGAAATAGATATAATTTTGGTCTTGTAAATTTAGTGCCTCTTAATAATCCACTGAGGCAGGCAAATAAGTGTCAATGTCTATGTTTTCCTTACTTAAATGACTAATTTCAGGTACATTATTGCCTGCAAAATACAGCATTGTGTTGGTCAAAAATTGAAATTCACCTGGTAAGAGATTACATATGAAATGGTGATATTTTCCTATACAGCTTGCTTTTTTCCATCGCCAAGTTAAATTTTCCATTGTTTCTTACATTTGTTTTGCAAACCATGACAAAAATCCCAATAAATAATTTTGTGTTTTGAGGGTCCCCTCCATCCACTATTGGGTCTTCCTGCATTACTTAACTTGGTTCTCAGTTCAGCCAGAAACATGGTGCCTTACTGTCCTGTCTCCACTTACTTAACATTTCTTCCAGTAGGTAATACTCACTCAATTTAAAGTTAACTTTATACTGTATGTGTTTAATGGACATTAAAAGATTCTTTGTTCATAGCTCCCTTTACCAAGATATCTGATATGCTTTTTTGAGCAATTACTTTGGGCTAGTGCTAAAGAATTATTTTCAAACGCAAAGGTTATATGGGTAGTTTAAGCTATTATAAGATAACTTTCTTCTAGTTTTAGAAATTAATACAATATTAGAATACCTACTATATCAGAAATTGCATGGCTTGTTGCTGTGAGGTGAAATACAAATTTAAGAGTACACATTTCAGAAGATGGCTGCTGCCACATGAAGGATAAATCAGCAGGGGATCCGGCAGCTACTTTCTCAGGTCTCTCCCCAAAGTCTCAATTCCAAGTCTCTCCTCAAGTGTCTCTAGCACACTCTGCCCCTACCTTTTCCAGAGACCAGGTTGACTGGCACACTTCCATTCAGGAAATAAGCTTGGCAAAACACCTACTGTAGTGAAAAAAGGAACAGTGCAATGAAGGAGAACCAATGACAACATTTGCTACTATTTCAATGTGATGTTGTGGAAGAAGCAACCATAATAAAGATATAAAAGGTTAAGTCCTGCTTCCTGATTCCCTGAACAATTAATTATAGATATTCCCACTCAAGGGCTCGACTCAGGAGGTCGAAAGATGGCAGCAAAGAAGGTGGAATCTAAACCCTCTTGCTCACACAGACAACTGTGACACCTATCTGATTTCCTGAACTAAATGATCAGACAATGAAATTCAAGCGCAATTGAACTATTGAAGCCATAGATTGCAGAGTACGATAGAAAACAGGTGGAGGATTGAACCCATCAACAAAGGAGTCATGAACAAGAAAAGCCCAAGGGCAAGAAAACACAGCACACAAACTGAGGAAAGGGCAAACCTAGAGCATCCAGACAAGGAGATCAAAGAGACCACACCACTGAGTCCCACAGAACTCCTACCACAGAAGTTCACACTACAAATATAGCTGGCAAAGCATAGCATCAGGAATCACAGACTAAGCAAAAAGAGTCCCCAAAAATGGGTAGACAAAGAAAGAACTGGCAAATAAAAGGAAAAGAAGACTCCCCACTAAAAGAGCTGTATGAAAATGGAGGCAAGCAAACTATCAGATATAGAATTCAAAACAATGGTGATAAGGATGCTCAAGGAGCTCACAGACAACTGTAAGGAACTGAATGAGAACTACGACAACAAGAAAAAAGAAATAGAAACCTCAAATGAGAACCAGGAAGAAATAAAGAATGCAGCCCTGGCTGGCATAGATCAATGGACTGAATATCAGCCTGCAAACCAAAGGGTCACAAGTTCAACTCCCAGTCAGGGAACATGCCTGCACTGTGAGCAAGGTCCCCACTGGGAGGGCATATGAGAGGCAAACACACATGGATTTTTCTCTGCCCCTCTTTCTTCCTCCCTTCCCCTCTGTCTAAAAGTAAATAAAATCTTTTTTAAAAAGGAAATGAAGAATACAATATCTGGAAAAAAATACACTAGAAGGAATTACAAGCAGGCTGGATGAAGCAGAGGACCAACTAGTGAGCTGGAAGATAAGGTAGAAATAAATACCCAGGTAGAGCAGCTGCATGATAAAAGACTAAAAAAATGAAGATACCTTAAGAGAAAGGCAAGACAACATGAAATGCAAAGACATCTGAATCATCAGAGTACCAGAAGGAGAAGAGAAATAGCAATTGATAGAAACTCTGTTCAAAAAATAATAATAACAGAAAACATCCTGAACCTGGAGAGGAAAAATACCACACAAGTTCAGGAAGTACAGAGTCCCAATCAAGATAAACCCGAACAGGCCTAATCCAAGACACATCATAATTAAAATGCAAGTTTTAAACACAAACAGACAATATTAAATGCCGCAAGAGAGAAACACAAAGTAATATACATGGGTGCAAAGATAAAACTAACAGCTTACTTCCACACAGAAACACTAGAAAGCAGAAGAGAATGTCAGAAACAATTCCAAGTAATGAAAAGCAAAGGCCTGCAACCAAGACTACTCTACCCAGCAAGGCTCTCAATTAAAATGGAAGGAGAAATAAGGAGTTTCCCAGGGAAAAAAAAAAAAGGCTGAAAGAATACACATCTACCAAACCAGCACTGCAAGAGATGCTAAAGAGACTACTATAAGAAGAGGAAGAAAAGGAGAAACAGAGAAATACAGGTAGGAAGAGGGAAAAATGAATAAGTACCTATCAATAAAAAACTTAAATGTTAATGGATTAAATGCTCTAATCAAAAGACATAGGGTAGCTGAGTGGATAAGAAAACAGGACCCACATATGCTGCCTACAAGAGAACCACCTTTGAACGAAAGACTTACACAGACTGAAAGTAAAGAGCTGGAAAAAAATATTCCAAGCAAATGGACAGGAAAAAAAAAAGTCAAGGTAGCAATACATATCAGAGAAAATAGACTTCAAAAGAAAAGCCATAAAAAGAGACACAAAAGGACACTACATAATACTCAAGGGAAGAATCCATCAAGAAGACATAAGCATTGTAAACCTATATGCACCCAATGTAGGAGCACCTAAATATATAAGGAAAATCTTGGAGGACTTCAAGAAAGATATAGACATTTATACTAGGGGACCTTAACGTCCCACTGTCAAAAAAGAATACATCTTCTAAACAGAATATCAACAAGGATATTGTGGCACTGAACAATGTTTAGATCAAATGGACTTAACTGGTATATACAGAAACTTTCATTCCAAAGAAGCAAAATACGCATTCTTTTCAAATGCATATGGAACATTTTCAAAGAAAGACCATATGGGAGGACACAAAACAAGAGTCAACAACCTCAACAAAATTGAAATCATCACAGGCATTTTCTCGAACCACAAGGGCCTGAAACTAGAAACCAACCTCAAGGGAAAAACTCAAAAACACTCAAAATCATGGAGACTGAATAGTAGTCTATTAAACAAAGAATGGGTTAATAATGAGATCAAACAAGAAATCAAAAAGTTTCTGGAAACAAATGAAAATTAACACACAACTGTCTCAAACACAGGGGAAACAGCAAAAGCAGTTCTGAGAGGGGAGTTCATAGCGATAAAGGCCAACCTGAAAAAAATAGAAATCTTTCAAATAAACATCTAAACCCAAAAGCTACCAAAAAATGGAGAGACAACAACAAACAAAACCTAGAGAGATTAAAAGGAAGGAAATAACCAGGATCAGAGCAGAAAGAAATGACATACAGGTAAGAGAACAATTCAAAGGATCAATAAATCCAGGAGCAGGTACTTTGAAAAGATAAACAAAATTGACAAACCATTAAGCAGACTCATCAAGAAAAAGGGTAGAGGAGCCCCCAAAATAAAATCAGAAACAAAAGAGGAGAGATCACAACTGATACCAAAGAGATATAAAAGATAGTTAGAAATTACTACAAAGAACTACATGCCAAGAAATTTGAAAACCTGGGTGAAACAAACAAATTCCTGGAAAAATAAAATCTTCCAAAACTGAATGAAGAAGAAGCAGAAAGCCTGAACACAACAACTAGAGCTGGTGAAATCAAAGCAGTAATAAAAAAACTCCCAGCACACAAAAGTCCCAGAATTCAACAAAACATTTACAAATGAGCTAACACCTCTCCTTCTCAGACTATTCCAAAAAATCCAAAAAGAGGTAAGACTCCCAAACTGTTTTTATGAAGCCAGCATCATCCTAATCCCAAAGTCAGATAAAGACACCACCAGGAAAGAAAACTACAAGCCAATATCGCTGATGAACATAGATGTTAAAATCCTCAACTGCATCCAGCAATACATTAAAAAGATCATCCACCATGATCAAGTGGGATACATCCCAGAGATGCAAGGATGGTACAATATTCACAAATCAATAAATGTAATACATGACATAAACAAAAGAAAGACAAAAATCATATGATCATATCAAAAGATGCAGAAAAACCATTTGACAAAGTGCAGCACACATTTGTGATCAATATACTCAGCAAAGTGGGAGTACAGGGAGCATGCCTCAGCATAATAAAGACCATAAATGAGAACCCTACAACCAACATCATACTCAATGGGAAAAACTAAAATCTTTCCCACTAAGATCAGGAACAAAACAAGGGTGTCTACTTTCACCACTTCTATACAACATAGTATTGTCGGTCCTATCCACAGCGATCAGACAAGAAAAATAAATAAAAAGCATCCAGTTTGGAAAGTATGAAATAAATAAAACTGTCATTGTTGGCAGATGATATTATTGTGTACCTGGAAAATCCCATAGACTCCACAAAAAAACTAGCCAATCTAATAAGTGAATTTGGCAAAACAGCAGGATGTAAAGTCCATATTCAGAAAGTGAAGGCAGTTTTGTACCCCAACAACGAAATATCAGAATCAGATAAGGAAAAAATTCCCATTCACTATAAAAATGACAACAAAAAGTACCTAAGAATAAACCTTACCAAGGAAATAAATGATCTGTACTCAGAAAACTATAAAACAGTGAAGAAATAAATTAAGGACGATACAAATAAATGGAAGCATATATCATGTTCATGGATTGGAAGAATTAATATCATCAAAATGTCCATACTATCCAAAGCAATTTACAGTTTCTATGCAATGTCTATTAAAATACCAATAACATATTTCACAGGTATAGAACAAGCAATTCTAAAATTTATATGGACCCATAAACGACCACAAATACCCACAGCAATTTCGAGAAAGAACAAAGTTGGAGGGATCAAAATACCCAATAACCAACTATACCAGAAAGCTACTCTAATCAAAACAGTTTTCTGCTAACATAAGAACAGACACACAGACCAATAGAACAGAAAAGCGATCCCAGAAATAAACCTATGTCTCCATGGTCAATTAATATTCAACAAAGGTGTCAAAAGCATAACATGGAGTAAAAATAGTCTCTTCAACAAATGGTGTTGGGACATCTGGATAGCTATGTGCAAAAAATGAAACTTGAACACCATCTTACACCATACACAAAAATATACTCGAGGTGGATAAAATACTTAAATATAAGTCGCACTTATATTTAAAAACTGTAATTGAGCAACAACAAAAGCTTTTTAAATGAATATTGATTTTAATACAGTTTTGTCCAATATCCCCCCACTACTTCCTCCTGCCTCCCATCCCCACCTCAATAATATCCCCTTTTTCCTCTGTCTATGAGTCCTTTATACATGTTACTTGAGTACCCTTCCCCTGTTTCCCCCTGGTATGCCCTCCCCCTTCTCCTCTGGTTACTGCCAGTTTGTTCTTTATTTCAATGTCTCTGGTTATATTTTGGTCTCTTATTTTTTCTGTTGATTTGTTTCTACTTATAACATGTACTTGAACAACAATACAAATAATTTTGCAAATGATAAAAAAATAAAATGTGAGTTATAGGATACCTAGAATTAATAAAATCAATGATTACAGAAAAAATACAGATTATGAAGAAATCTGAGTGCAATACTGAGCAATAACATAGGTAAGTTTTCATTTGGATTGAGGAATAGAAAAGTTGTTATGGGAGGAGGGTATAGTATGGGCAAGACTGAGTGAACTACTTATTTAGAGAAAGCTTAGGGTTAGCAATGAAGAGATAGTATGATGACATTAATATGTGTGTGAGTGAGTGAAGGCAAGTGAATGTGTGCATATATGTTGCATATGTTGCATCCTGAGGTAGAGAGAATGACGCTCCAAAACAAACAATTTTTCCAACCGCTTTCTCTGGTTCTAAAAGCTGCTTCACTCATCTATAATCACATATTGCTTATTTGTGCCATCCCTGGAAGTGGAATGACATCTGTATAACTAGAAGATTTTATAGAAGTCTAAGTGGTCATTTGAAAGAAAAATATGTTGTGCATACCAAGATTCATTGAAAAGAAGTAAGAAAACAGTATTTTCAATATGGTTTCCCTTGTCTTTTATCCCCTTCATGTATTCGACATTCCTGTGAAATTCAGATAAACTCTATCATATTCTAGACTTTCATTACTTATAAACAGTACTTAAAAATTATTTTTTTCTATGGAATGTAAAATGGTTCAGCATCGTTGGAAACAGTATCATGTTTTTCCAAAAAATTAAGTAAAAACCCTGGCTGGTATGGCTCAGTTGATTGAGTGCTAGCCTGTGAACCGAAAAGCCACTAGTTCAATTCCCAGTCAGGTCACATACCTGGGTTATGGGCCAAGTCCCCAGTTGGGGGCACATGAGGGACAACTGATGGATGTTTCTCTCCTCTCACACATCACTGTATCTCTCCCTCTCCCTCTATCCCACTTCATCTCTCCAAAAATAAATAAATAAATAACATTTTAAAATTTAAACATAAAATTATTATAAGATCCAGCAATTCTGTTCCAGGTATATACACAAAAGAATCGAAGCCAGGGACATGGACAGATATTTGTTCACCAATGTTTATAGCAACATTTCTCACAATAGACAAAAAATGGCAACAACTCAAATGTTGAATAGATAATTGGATAAACAAAATGTGCTGTATGCATACAATGGAATATTATTCAGCCTTAAAAGAGAGTGAAATTCTAACATAAGCTACAATGTAGATGGATATTGAAGATATTATGGTAATAAAACAAGATAGATACAAGTGGACACATTGTATAATTCCATTTATGTGAGGTACCCAGAAGAGTCAAACTCATAGATATGCCAAGAATAATTGTGATTACCAGGGACTAGGAAGAAGAAAAATGTAGAGTTATTGTTTAATGAGTATAGAGTTTCAGTTTGGGATGATGAAACAGTTCTGAGTATGTTTTGTAGTGACAGTAGTACAACAATGTAAATGTACTTAATGACAGAGAACTGTGTACTTAAAATGGTTAAACTAGTAAATTTTATATTATACATATTTTACAATAATAAGAAACTCAAGGACAACAGTGTGGTGATTGTGGTGGGGAGGAAGGTATGTAGGGGATAAAGGGTAATGGAAAAATACAATAAAAATAAATTTTAAAAATCTATTTGCTAGTTTAAAAGGTTAAAGGTGAGTTTCATTGGTGTTTTCCTAGCATTTCAATTTCTGGGAATGTCAAATATTTTTTCATGAGTTTATTATCTCAAAAGTTATTTTTATGAATTGTGTTAGGTTTCTTAGACATGAATATTCAGCTTTCCCCCATTTTTTAAATATAATCTGTTTGTATGTTAAAGTCAATAATCCTTAAAAAATAAAGATTTAAAAACTATTTCTAGAATCCATCTCTAAGAAAGCAGAAAATTCCATGGCACACCTGCATTATAAATTTTACATAGGGACATAAATGTATATGTTTACAAGTTATTTCCTTGAAGGCAAAGACCATGTTCTTTTACTTCAGGATTAAACACTACTTTTAATGCCATAGAAATATAGAGAAGTAATTATAAACTTATTAGGCAGATAACAATAACACACAAAAGAACAACAACAAAAAACCTTAAGAAACTATGTGCCAAACATCACATATTACAATGCTAAATTCTGTAGACTATAACTACTGTAGAGTTCAAATGAAACATATCAATAAGAGCTGAGTGATAGGAGATAATTTTATGGAGGACTGATAATTGTATGCTTGAAGAATGAATAATATTTGGGTAAGTGGAAATGATATAATATGTCATTTTAAGCCAAGAAAATCAATTAATATAAAAGCACATAGGTAGAAATGAATTTGACTTATCTGTAGGACAGTGAGTAGATATCTGACTAGAGAGTACAGTATATACCAGGAAATAAAGTCCAATCAGTTAGGATTATTTTATGAAGTATTTTTAAATACAGTCCTTTTATTAGTATCAATTGGTATCTTGCTAATTGTGCCAGATACAGCCTCTCCCAAATCCCCACTAAAATATTTTGAGACACACAAACACAAAAATTCATAACATCATTGAAACCTGGCACCAATAATAAATCAGTTGCCCAAAATATGGGGAAAATGTACACTAATAGGTTGTTGGAATTGAATGTAGAGACACAGTCGGTGGCCAACATGTGCTAAGTTGTTAGGAATAGAACCAATTTGCTAGTCTGAAAGAAAACAGGAAGACCATTTTTCCCTTTAAAGATTCTGTACTAACCATAAAATAGATGAAAATATTTCTACTGCATGGGGCATGCTTTCTGTCCACCATATTTGTTCATTCTCTATTAGTTGCTTACTTTCTAAATCTTGTTAGAAATTACAACTCCCATGATGACCCTCTGATAATGTAGGGAGCGACTTTCAGTGATATATTCATGCTAAGGTGTGTACTTCGTTAAAGTAAAGCACTATAGGACAACATGGCAAAATGCTAGCTATTTCCTGATTATGTGTATGCTTTATTCATAATGTATGGTTGTGTTTGGGAAACAGCTGTCTATTCAGAAATTATATTCCTTGCCTTCCTCATATCTATGAATACTAAGCCATGTTTCTTAAAAAAAGGTGAATCAAAGTGATATGTGTCACGCAAAGTGGAAGTGGTTAAGTAGGCATTTTTCTCCACTATGATTTTTCTATCTCCTAGCTGAAGGTGAAGAACTCTAAGACCCTAGAGGTTGGAAGATCTATCAGATGAGGAGATACCGACTTTCTAAATTTCTAAATGGAAATTTTCCCACTAGTAGTTGCTGGTGTAGCTCAGTGGATTGAGCATTATCATGTGAATCAAAGGGGTGCTGTTCGATTCCCTAGTCAGGGCACATGCCTGGATTGTGGACCAGGTCCCTGATGGGCAGCGTGCAAAAGGCAACCACACATTGATATTTCTCTTCCTCTCTTTCTCCCTTCCTTCCCCTCTCTCTAAAAATAAAATAAATTTAAAAAAATTTAAAACGGAAAATTTCCCACTGAATACACATTTAGCAATTGTTTTAGCAAGATATGTTAGCAAGGCACTGAACATTTAAAAGTTACAGAAGATAGCATTGCTATAACTAATATAGCATGGGTGGCCATTGTAAGGTATTTATTAGAAATGTATGTTGGTGTGGTGGTTTTAAAATATATATTCTATATAATAAGAATCTTTGAGTTTGTGGGGACAATAAAAGGTCTCTCAGTCTAGTAGAACATAAAAAATGAAGAGAAAAAAATAGGCCCTTGGAATTGAGCTAAAAAGTATGCAAGGAACAGACACTCCCTGGGTTTGGTAGTTTAAGCATGATCCTTTCTTTCATGGGATACTTATTAACTTAAGAAACCACCTCATAACTGGAACATTAGGATTTATAGTTCTGACAAAATAGGGAGTAATATTCATCCCCAACTTCTAGGAGTACTATCCAAAAACACAGAATCCTTAGTGAAGGGTCCGTGGATGGGGAATTGATGTTCTTATTTTACATGCAACAAGTGGTTTATTTAAATAATCTTTGACCTAGTTCTATTTAAGAAACAGAACTCATAAAAGCAAGCTATTTTGAGGTATGTAATTGTACTTGTTGGAGAGGCAACTTTCTCAACTTCATGATCCACTGTAATGAGGTTAATTACACTGAAATTAGAGACAGTGTAGCTAGTGACAGAATCAGTAGCCCTGATTTGGTGAGGATATCAATCAGCTGTAGTACTGTTCAAATTTACTCAGCTACCTTAGCAACGGCAGACAATGTATCCCCAGAAAATGTCTTCTAGAAGAGCAGCAGTATGGGATATTAATAATAGACAAATTGAAAAGCTTCGGCATCTTCCAAGGTGATATCATCCATCCATGACCCAGGACAGGAAAAGGAGTTAAGAAATTTGGCTAACATAACCATTTGATTTATTCTTTAAAGTGCGGTAATGTTTTAAGAGTTAAATGGTCATATTAACAATTTTGTTACTACAGCAAACCTAAAGTGAGACTTCCAGGGCTAACTGAGCATATTGTACTTTTGGATTGAATGACTACTTAAGATGTGAGTGGTTAAGGCATACACAAGTAACATCACCATATCTACCTTTAAGATGGGCACTTAGGAATCAATGAACACCGTTTCCTATTCCTACTTCCTCTTTAATTTTTTCCAGGATATTTAGCTTTATTTTCAGTCATAAATTCAGTCATAAACATATATTCCACATAAATTAATATAATTTATAACCTAGGCCTTGAATTAAAGCATATATTCAATGTTGCTTATGTTAATTTTTTCCTTTGAAAAGCCCTTATCTTTTCAATTATTTTTAAACAGTTGATTAAGTTGATTTAGGCAATATGAGGGGAGATGTAGGTGACTGGGTGGTTGGTAGAATAACAGCAAAGGCTAAGGAGTTTAATGTTAACATGGAGGATTATGAGAAGCTCTTACAGTTTGCAGAAGTAAAGCAGCAATCACTTGCATTTAGTAATATTTAGTGCCTGTTCTGTGCTGCATATTATCTGCCCTTGATGAATTTATCATCAGTTTAGGGAGACTAGCTGCACATGAAAAACAGTGCACAGCACAGGATGATTAAATGTCAAAGCATAAATTTCAGATAGTGAATATTACAATGTGGAATGGGCTAGAAGATAGTGAGGAGGAGAAAAGGGTCTTAACCAAAATACCCTACCCTAAACAGACATTTCACAACTTTTTTAAACATGGTGAGAGATACTGTAGCAGAAATAGGTAAAGTATTACCAAGAATTAATGCTTCTTCATTTCACAGTGTGGTGTTATCACCCAAAGATACCTGCCCAACCAATTATGACCTCTCCCTACCATAAACTTTGCATTCTGTTATGACCATGTGATTAGTTTTCACTAATGAAATATAGGCAGAAATTATGTGTGTTACATTGTGAATAGTTCATCTTGATAAAGTTGGTGTACTTTTGCTGTATGTGATTCCTCCATCTGCCAACTGGATGCGAAGGATTCCAATGCCCTAGAAATGAAACAAGGTTTCTGAATCACCATGTGGCATAAAGCTATACACTGACCACGGACAACTGAATTTCACTGTAACATTAATGAGAAACAAGTTTCTATTTTGTTAAGCCACGGAAACAATCAGGTTTCTGTTGCTATTGTTGTTGTTTTCATTTCAGCAATTAGTATTACGGTAAATAATACAGGCACTGTTTTACAGTAGTTTTCACGAACAAACCACCTCACAGTAGCCTGGGATTTAATTGCTTACTGATTCATTGGCTCCATTATTCAGTATAATTTAGAAACATTAGTTTCCTCTTTGTGCTTACCTAATAATAAGTGAGTCTAAAAGAAGACGATAAAGTAACTGATTTTCTACCTAACCTTCAGTCTTCTAACTTATTTTAAATTATTTTTGAGCTAGCTGAATTCAACTGCTGACCTTTTACACAGGTTTGTTGGATGAAACAGTGAAACAGAGTGTAGAAAACCCCAAGAGTTTGGAGTCGACATACATTCTAATAAATTTGGAAAGGTAGTCCAAAACAATTTTACCTGAACACATTTATTTATCTTGTCTGATAAATTGTATACTGACTTCAAAATTTAGTATATGTACCTTTTCCCACCTAGCTCTGAATTCCAAAAGTTAAAATTCTTCTTTTGCTATCCCTTAATCATGAAATTTTAGCTAAAGACTAAATCGGGACTAAGGAATTTTATCTTATTTTCTTAACAATGAGATAGCATCAAAAGTGTTCAAATAGTAGAATTTCATATTGGGGTCTCTGCTATTGTCAGGTTGATCTCGTAGGGCTGTCATATCAGACTGGAATTGGTAGGAGATTTATAGGTGATTGTGACAATAGTTCAGGCAAGAGATAATAAACTTTAATATAAAACATAGAAGCAGATATAAGTAGAGGAAAATCTCATGTTCTGACCTTGGATGACTGGAAATATAATTATTTCAATATTTATCATTAATTCAAAGCCACTAATATTTTCAAAAGAATTTTATTTTTATTCATATCTTACACAAATGATTCTAAAGCTTATCTGAATGAAAAAAGTGCAATGATAGATGGGAGTTTCAGAATAAAAGTAATAAAGGAGAATTACCACATATTAAAATACATTGTTAAAAGTTATCCTCCATTATCCTTGGTTTCACTTTTTGTAGTTCCCCTTGGCCAGTCATGGTCTGAAAATATTAAATGAAAAATTCCAGAAATAAACAATGCATAACTTTTAAATTGTGGGCCATTCTGAGTAGCATGATGATATCTTATGCTCTTCTGCTCCATCCTGCTCAGGTCGAGAATCATTCCATTGTTCAGCATATCCATATTGTAGGTGCTAACTGACCATTAGTCACTTAGTAGGTGTCTCAGTTATTAGATGTATTCTCATGGTATCACAGTTCTTATGCTCAAGTAACCTTTATTTTACTTAATAACGACCCCAAAGTGCAAGAACAGTAGTTCTGGAAATTTGGATATTCCAAAGAGAAACCATAAAGTGCTTCCATTAAGTGAAAATGTGGAAGTTATTGATTTAATAAGAAAAAAAATATGCTGAGATACTAAGATCTAAAACAAGAACAAATCATCTATCCATGATATTGTGAGGAAAGTAAAAGGAATTCATATTTGTTTTATTGTCACAAGCCCAAACTGCAAAAGTTGTGACCACAGTGTGTGATAAGTGCTTAGTTAATATGCAAAAGTCATTAAATCTGTGGGCAGAAAACATAAGCAGTAAAAATGTTCTGACTGACAGCAAAGTGTTGTGTCATAAACCATTGAGCCTGTATATAGACTTCAGCAAGGGATCTCCTGAAATGAGTGACCACATTCACAAAAATTTCATTATAGTGCATTGTTATAATTCTTTTGTTTTATCATTAATAATTGTTAATCTCTTACTATGTCTAATTTATAAATTAAATTTTATCATAGGAAAAACATACATAGGGTGTTGAGCACTATAAATCGTTTCAAGCATTCACTGGGGGTCTTAGAACATATTCCTCATGAATAAGGGAACACTACTGTAATAATTAAAAGTGTGCTACTGGTATTTGAATAGAAAAGCAATTCATTGTGACAAAAATCAATCAAGTAATAGAAATTTTCCCAAATATGTGTTAGTGTATGATAAGGGGATATTTAAAGGCAATATCACAATGAAGATATAGTTTTGGAGCAAATTGCTATTTGGAAAAAAATTAAAGTAAAATTAACGTTCATTGGTGAGGTACAACAGTAGTTCTGGAACATCAGTATTACCTGGTAAATTTAAATTCTCAGGCCCCATCCCAGAAACTCAAAGTCAGGAACTCTGGGACCCCGCAATCTGTATTTTAACAAACTAAATGATTATGATGTACCCTTAAGTTTGAGAACACTAAGGTATATTATGCTCCAATAACAACTCAACCCTAAAATCTTAGTGGTTTAGCAAAAGTCGGGCTTATTTTCCACTTAAATTACATGTCAGTTGGTGATTGTAAGCAGGATCTCTGTTCTACATTTCTGACTGTATATTTTTATGCTGCTGAGGTCTCACTGAGTTCCTTGAGCAACCTTATAACCAGTGTTTTCAACTCTGCATCTGTTGGACTGCTTACCTCCATTTCATTTAGCTCTTTTTTCTGGAGCTTTGATCTGTTCTTTCATTTGGGCCATGCTTCTTTTTCTCATTTTGGCAGCCTCCCCGTGTTTGTTTCTCTGTATTAGGCACAGCTGCTTCGACTCCATGTCTTGGTAACGTGACCTAATGTAGTAGATGTCCAGTAGGGTCCAGTGGCACAGCCTCCCCATCACCCAAGCTAGGTACTGAAGGTGCACTCTTTGTGTAGTCTGAGTACACCCTCCTCTTGGAATTTAGACTTTATTGCTCTTGGCAGGTCACTGGGAAGGATTTACCCAGGCCAGTCAGCTGCAAGGATTGGCTGGGACCATTGACCACAAACCTCCACCCTCCATGGAAGTTCAGCTGTGCAGGGGCAGGGTGGTGGTGCCCCAACAAGATTTGCAGCTGTCTGCTGGGCACACTGGTCTTGGGGTTTCTTGGATCATGCAGGTCAAGGTCAGCCTCCACCTGTGTTTTGCCCAGAACCACCCTTCCTGAGCTGTAAAGCAATCTGAGATGGGTGCTACTTTTGCTGGGCTTGTTGATTCCCAGGCAAAGCCAAGCTCTGAATCTAAGTTGCCTGCTGCTAGTGCCTGGCCTGGGGTTTACTGGGGCCAGCTGTTGCTTGTTTGAGAGGATTTAGGAATTTGTGAAGTGTGAGCCAAGACCAGCCATTCAGATGAAAAAGCAGCTTGTGTGGGCCCATAAGTTGTGTGGGGCAGAGTCTCTGGGGATCTCCAAGGTGGGTCAAGCAGTAATAGCCAGGTTGATGGGATCTCAGATAAGGCACCAGCTTGCTGGCTCTGTTGGGGGAGGGTTTGGAAAAGGGACAATGGCATCTGCTCACCTTGATGCCAGACACTTCAGTTTCTCCTTCTGTACAACTGGTGCCTTTCAAGCTGCTACCCCAGCGTTGGTGCTCAGAAAGAGTGAGTCTGAGTAGATAAGTCCTTCTCTACTCAGAGAAGGGTTCTCTAAGAGGAACTTCTTGGGGTTTCTTCCACTGCTTGAGCAGTTTCTTCCACTGACTCAATTACCACTGATTTTTGCAGCTAGAAGTTGTGGGAACTTAGCTTCCTGGCACTGGTATTCTGTGCTGGAGGAGCTGGTGAGGGTCTGGGACTCCTCACTCCCAAGATATCCTTCCTGAATTTTTATCCACCACACATAGGTATAGGAAGAACCCATGCCATGTATACACCCCTCCTACCAGTCTGGATCGGTGTGGTTTCTTTAATTCCATAGTTGCAGACTTCCATCCAACTTGATTTCTGATGGTTCTGAGTGATGCTTGTTCTACATTTTAGTTTTAATTTTTATGTGGTTGTATGAAAAGGTGAGCCATGTCTTCCTATGCCACCATCTTGACCAGAAGTCCCTGATGCTGAGGTTTATGATGACCCTTAGAGAATATAGAAGGAATAGAAAAGTGGGAAATTTGATGAAGTGATGTGATTTATGTATATTAGGTTTGAGACACTTCTGGGCATTAATAAGTACTAATTGGACAGACATAAATTTGGTGCTACACTTCATAAGAGAATTATGGCTTGAAAAATTTATTCTTGAAGCTATGGGTGTGGATGGAATTGACAAAATAGAAGGAATAGCCATAAAAGAGGGTCAAGAACAGAACACTGGAGGATGTCTTAAATAAGAAGTGGATAGAATAAGAATCCTTGAAGAAAATAGAAGAATATTCAAAGAGAAAATAATGGAAGAAAAGAGAATGATGAGAACATTATGAAAATTATTAAAACACATTAAGAAAGATGGGTTGTCAAGTATATGAAATTATACAGGTAATCTGATTAAGATGAGAATTGGGAGAAAGTCATTGAAACTGGTGCATTATAATAACTTTAAGTTTTTATAGCTGCATAGATGTTACACCCAGAATGAAATAAGTTGAGGAAAAAAAGTAAAATGAGTATAGGCTACTCATTTTAGAAATTTGACAGAAATTGGAAAACTTTGCAGTCATTGAAGAGAACAGGGTTTTGGAATAGTTGCTGCACTGTGACCGGAAGATAATTATTTTGAAAAGGAAATAAAAAATTGAAAGTGGGGGCCCATTTGAAATTTCATATCACGGATATTTAGTGTATCTAATCAGAATTTGATGTGTCTTTCTTGAAGCACTTGCAAAAATTAAGGAAATACATTTCTACTTTTTATATATTTTTAATTATTTCATTGTTGTTTCAAGTACAGTTTTGCACATTTTCACCCCACCACTTCCCCTCCCCCAACAACTCCACCCCCCTTGACTTTGTCAATGAGTCTGCCATAGATATGCCTTGACCAACCTTCCCCTGTTTTCCCCATCTTCCCCACGCCCTCTCCTCTGTTCAATATAAGTTTTTTCTTCACATTATGTCTCCAGTTACATTTCCCTTGCTTGTTTGTTTTCTTGATTAGTCTCCACTTATAGATGAGACCATACAGTATTTGTCTTCCACTGCCTGTCTTATTTAATTTAGCATAATTCTCTCCTAATCCACCCATGCTGTTGCGAATGGCAGGAGTTCCTTCTTTCTTTCTGCTGCTTACTATTCCATTGTGTAATTGTACCAGTTTTTTGATCCACTCATTTACTGATGGGCACCTAGGTGGCTTTCAACACTTGGCTATTGCAAATTCTGCTGCTATTAACATTAACATACATAGGTTCTTTTGAATTGGTGTTTCCGGATTTTTAGGGTATAATCCCAGCATGGAATTGCTGGTCAAAATGCAGTTCCATTTTTAGTTTTCTGAGGTAAT
>PVJD01013274.1:0-34918 GCA_004026545.1 Mormoops blainvillei
AGAAAAGATGTGCCCCCTATTAAGACGGTTGATGATGTGGGCTGTGAAAGAATTCACAAAGAGAAGAAAGTACAGAGAGTAAAGTTTTATTTTACTTTCCCAAGAGAGGGAAAGGGCTAGGTGCAGAGATGTGCACCAACATCGAGGGGTTAGGGCTTTGGGCTTTTATTTGGCAATGGGGTGGTTATAGAGCAGGATGTT
Organism: Mormoops blainvillei; assembly: GCA_004026545.1. Classification (NCBI taxonomy): domain Eukaryota; kingdom Metazoa; phylum Chordata; class Mammalia; order Chiroptera; family Mormoopidae; genus Mormoops; species Mormoops blainvillei. Next base: position 202 of record PVJD01013274.1, read on the forward strand.
TCCGTTGGGCTGCAACTTGTGTTAATGTTATCTTTGAATGGAGGGTCTGGCCCAGGTCATCGTGGTCTGGTATGTCCTGTTGCATAAGCTCCTGGAGCCTCTGTGCCTTAAGGGCACTTCCAGTAATTTCTAGTCCTGAGGATAAAAGCTCATAAAACAATTAGGGTCAGTCATGCTTTATGGGGTCCTAGCTAGCTCTAGAAAAGAGGTCCTGAAAAGGGGGCTTATGTCCTATTAACCCCAAAATTCTATAACCAGCTAAGATAGTTTTTGTAAATAAAAGCAAATATTTTACATATAAAATTGATATTCAACAACTCAGAATAGATACTTATATATGTGTCTTGAAAAAGAAAACAACCTTGAGTCATAACCCAACCATAAAACATGAATCAAAATAAAGAATTCACAATGAAGAAGTCTTGACCATAAAGAAGTCAGATTGGAAAATAAATCATTAAAAAAGACAGAACTGAGTTTAAGTAATAGGATTCTACAATGTGTTACATTTTATTTTTAAATAGCTACATAAGTATAAAATAATACATTGATGCAATAAATCTGGGAAGGAAAATTCTAGTTCATGTTAGTGGAAAATATGAAATAAAAAGTAGAATAAAGGATGTAGTAAAAGTGCTTTATTTTTGTGTTTTGGTGTTTCAGGATGAATATATATCTAAATCATAAAAGATTGTTAGCCAAAAAAGCAGTAATAGTTTTGCATAATTTTTTATTGTATGAATATCTTTTAAAGAACAAGAAAGAAGTCAGACTTTTAGTTAAAAACAGAAAGAATACCTACTCATGAAATATGTGAATCTGTTACGAACACTCAAAATGTTTTATAAAATAAAACAATAAAAAAGGAATGTATAGGTGAACTCTCAATAAAGAAAGGAAAAACCCCAGGTATCCCATTATTTTCCAAGAAGGAACTGGAAAAAAGAGCAGTAAGAGTGCTCTCTGACGCAGCAGTCACCTCAAATACATTATCATCCTGCTTACCCAGAAGTTTGCTTCCAACATCAACACAGGGATTGAAGGAGGAGGACTGGCCTCCCTGTGAGACAGAGCTAGAGTTAAAATGCCTGCATAAAGCTTTTTTGTTGCTGTGAAAAACAAAATATGTGAACTAAAAATGCAAAGATCCACACACCTGCACAATGACAACTGTTTGTCTCTGTCTGAGCTCTGGGTGGAAGAATTTTACTCTACAATAGATTCTTCCTTTGGGTTTGAGACCCAATCTTACCCTGCCTGAGTCATCCTAAAATTAACATAAAGTTTCGTTCCTGGTTTATATCCTGAGGTGCATACCAAAAAAAAGCAATAACTATTCTGGTTCCATAAAACTCTCAAAGAAAAATAAATATCAGTAAAAGTGAGCATAAAATAAAAAATTGCAAAACACTTGAGGAGTTCACCATGAATATGTGTCAGTAGGTACAATTAATGGAAGGATTATTAAGCAATAATTAGGAAGAAAACATAAATTTAACATTAACAACGTGAAAAGTTGAATCAACACACTGGGAAAAAGAACTATGATAAAAGGAGAAGATTTGTTCTGAAAAACCAATAGAACTATGAGAAAAAATAGTCATTGCTGTAAAAATAATCAATGGATGGGGTAAGTGACAAGATTATATATTGGTAAAGAGAGAATCAATGATGTGAAAAAACAATCTGAGAAAATTACATATTGAAAGATAAAGACATGGAAAGCATGATAGGGAGGCTAAAAGACCTGTAGAAAAGTGGCTTAAGGCAATAACATTTTATTATACTTAAAGATTTTGTGGGTCAGGAATTCAGACAGTGCTCAGCTGGGTAATACTGGCGTTTCACTTCATGTCAAATGTGGAGGTTTCAATGTGGCTTCACTCACATGTCTTTGCCCTTTGATAAGGATAATTGAAAGATGACTTCAGCTAAAACTGTTAACTTAAGCACCAACACATGAACTCTCCAACAGAGTGATCTCAGGATAGCCAGACTTCTGACTTAGAGGTTCACAGCTCCCATTAAAAATATCCTAAGAGCCCCTGGCAGAAACTAGAAGTTTCTTATAATCCAGTTTCTGAAGTGCCAGAGCATTACTTCAGCTGCATTCTATTGGTCATATAAGTCCCTAAATCTATCACATACCCAAAGGGACGTGATTTAGACTCTATAAGACTCCAACACCAACTGCAATGTGTGAGGGTCTTCTCCCATACAGCCAAGCAATTAACTCAATTCTGATACTATCTACTTGGAGATAACATCACCTCCTACAGCTAAAGGGCTCAGTCCTACAAGACTGCACCACACACACACACACTTCAAACCCCAATCGCAAGTCTAGGTTGTCACCTGTGCTTTGACCAACTGGTTATACATTGGAGGCTCCAACAAACCCCTTCTGGATTTCATTAATTTGCTACAACAGGTCACAGAACTCAGAGAAACATTTTATTTACTAGGTTACCAGTTTATTATAAAAGGGTTTAACTTCGGAACAGCCAGATGGAAGAGATGCACACAGCAGGTATGTGAGAAGGGGCACTGAGCTTTCTGTGGTCTGAGTGTGCCACTCTGCACATTCACTAACCTGGAAGCCCTCTGAACCTCATCCTCTTGGATTTTCATGGAGGTTCATTATGTATGCAGGATTGATTAAGTCGTTTTCCACTGGTGACCCATTCAACCTCTAGGCCCTCTCCCCTCCCCCAAGGTGGGGGGTGGTTAAAAGTTCCAGCCCTCCAATCACATGACTGGGCCCCCCTGGCAACCAACGCCCATCCTTAGGTGGATTCCAAAAGTCACCTAAACTCAGGTATGGTTGAAAGGGATTTTGTAATAAATCACATGATAACTGTATTGCTCTTATCTCTCAGGAAATTTCAAAGGTTTTAGGAGCTCTTTGCTAGAAATGGGAATGAAGACTAACTACATATTTCTTATTATAAATCACTACATCACCCTCTACCTGTAAGAGAAATAACAAGTAATTCCTGGCTATCTTTATCTACCACAATCCGATATTTGACTAATAAAAATTCTAGAAGGAAAAGCTAGAGAGACTAGGGAAGAGGTAATATTTGAAGAGTTAATGTCTGCAAACTTTCCAGAATTAATGAATGATCTGAAAGTTTTATTCAAAAGTGACAGCAACTCCTGACCGGGATGAATGAAAATACACCCAAATGTAAATACACTATAACAAAACTTCAGAACCCTTAAAACAAAGACAACATCTTAGAAACAATCAGAGAAAAGAAATATAACTTACAGAGAAATAGCAATTTCGTTACACCATATTTCTCAGCAACAAAAATAGATACCTAAAGTTAACTGAATCTTCAAAGTGCCACAGGAAATACTGTTATTCTTAAATTTTATATCTGGCTACACTATCATGCAAAGGTGAGAATAAACTAAAAAGTGATTACAAAGATTGAAAAAGTTCGCCATCCACAGATCCTTGTTGAAAAGAGGAACTACAAATAGTACATTCCAAGAGAGAAGAAATTGGCTCCAGAAGAAAGAGGAGTGAGATGCAAGAATAAAGGTGAAGAAGGAAAATGGCCAATCAACCTCGAATATATAGAAAAAAATAACGATGGCTGATCTGTTAAGGGAGCTACAAAACAAAAGTTAACTAAAATAATAGACAATAATAACATGAAATACAATAGGAGCTGTCAGGGTTAAAGCTTAGAAACTTCCTTATCTTATTCAGAAGGTCAGTAGAAAATAGTAATTACCTTTATACTTTGTTAAGTCAGATATGTATTTTTTTCAAATATGTATTTTTAAATGTTAAGACATTCACTATAATAAGTGAGGTGATAAATGTATTAATTTACTCAATGGTGAAAATCCTTTCCCAATGTGTATCAAATCTTTACATTGTACACTTTAAATATATCACAATTTAATTTGTCAATTACAACCTCAATAAAGCTGAAAAAAGACATCCACTATAAAGTAAAAAACATGGTAACTTTTAAAGCAGCAGAGGATAAAAGAGATCTTAAAATCCAACTCATTCACTTTAAGACAGAAGAGGAGAGGAGGGAAAAGTAAATAGAAATCAAAAATAAAGAATAAAATAAGATGTTATAAATAAATTCAAATATAGTAGCTACCATAGTGAATACAAATAAACTAAACTTACCAAATAAACCACAGAAACTCACAGATCAGGTTAAAAAATAAACAAAAGGACAAAAGAAAGATTAAAGTAACAATATGTAAAATGATACACAAAGGAAATATTAACCAAAAGAAATCTAAAATAATATCAAACAAAATGGACGTGGAGGTGAAAACCATTATTAGAAATAAAGAAGGTCATTTAATAATAATAAAAGCCACAACTTGCTAGGTAAAGATGAAAATTCTGCATCTATATAGAACAACCAACAACACAATATCAAATTATACAAAACAAATTTAATAGATTTAACACAACATTCTTTCAAGGAAACAGAGAAAAAAAACATGGTTTGAACAACACAATTCAAAAAGAGTACATTTTTGTCAAGCTTACCTGGAATACCTCTTTTTTAAAAAACTTCACCAGTTTTTTAAAATTATTTTTATTAATTATGCTACTACAGTTGTCTCAATTTTTCCACCTTTGCCACCCTCCAGTCAGCACCCATCCACACTTCCTCAGGCCATCCTCACACCATTGCTCATGTCCATGGGTCATGCGTGTAAGCTCTTTGGCTACTCCATTTCCTGTACTGTATTTACATCCCCATGGCTCTTCTGTAACTACCTATTTGTAGTTCTTAATCCCCTCACCTCTTTGTTCATTCACCAACAACCCCCTCCCATCTGGCAACCATCAAAATGCTCTGTTTCCATGATTCTGTCTCTGTTCTTCTTGTTTGCTTAGTTTGTTATTAGAATTAATTGTTGATAGATAAGTACTTATTGCCAGTGTATTGTTTATAGTTTTGATCTTCTTCTTTTTCTTATATAAGGCCCTTTAACATTTCATATAATAATGGTTTGGTGATGATGAACTCCTTTAGTTTTTTCTTGTCTGGGAAGCACTTTATCTGCCCTTCAATTCTAAGTGCTATCTTTGCTGGGTAGAGAAAACTTGGCTGTAGGTCCCTGCTTTTCTTGACTTTGACTATTTCTTGCCAATCCCTCTAGCCTTCAAAATTTCTTTTGAGAAATAAGCTGATAGTCTTATGGGGACACAAAAGCAGTAATTAACTGCTTTTCTCTTGCTGTATTTAAGATTCTCTCTTTTATCCTTAACCTTTGGTGTTTTAATTATGATGTATCTTGGTGTGAGCCTCTTTTCATCCATCTTGTTTGGGACCCCTTTGTGCTTCCTTGGACTTGCATGTCTATTTCCTTCACCAAATTGGGGAATTTTTTTCCATTACTTTTTCAAATAGATTACCAATTTCTTACTCTTACTCCTCTCCTTCTGGAACACATATGATGTGAATGTTGGAATGCTTGAAATTGTCCCACAGGTTGCTTGCACTACCCCTGTTTTATTTGGATTCTTTTTTATTCTTGTTGTTCTGATTGGTTGTTTTGTACTTCCTTATATTCAAAATCATTGATTTGATTCTTACTTTCATCTACACTACTGTTTTTTCCCCTGTAAATTGTTCTTTATTTCAATTAGTGTATTCTTGGTTTGTGACTGGATCTTTTCTTTGCTCTTGAGGTCCTCACTAAGTTGCTTGAGCGTCCTTATAACCAGTATTTTGAGCTCTGCCTCTGATAGATTGCTTATCTCCATTTTGTTTAGCTCTTCTTTTGGAGCTTTGATCTGTTCTTTCATTGTAGCCATGTTTCTTTGTCTCCTCATTTTGGCAGCTCCCCTGTGCTTATTTCTATGTATTAGGTAGAGTTTCTATGACTCCCTGTCTTGGTAGCATGGCCTAATATAGTAAGTATCCTATAGGGTCCAGTGGCACAGCCTTCCCTATCACCCAAGCTAGGCACTTAAGTTGTGCCCTTTGTGTGGATTGAGTATACCCTCCTGTTCTGGTTGAGCCTTGATTGTTGTTGGTCCATCCATGGGAGGGATTTACCCAGGCCAATCAGCTGCTAGGACTGGCTCTGACCACTGACCCCCAACCTCCAGCCTTGATGGATGATCAGCTGTGTAGGGGCAGGGTGGTGGTACTCTGACATGGTCTGTAGTTGTCTATGGGGTATGCAGGCTCAGGGATTTTTCAGGTGGTACAGGCCAAGGTCAGCCACCACCTGTGTTCTTCCTGGGGCCACCCTTCACAAGCTATAAAGCAGTCTGAGATGTCTTCTAGTTGTGCTGGGCTTGGAGATTCCTAAACGAAGCCAAACTGTGAATCTCAGCTGGTTGCTGTCAGTGCCATGCCTGGGGTCACTTAGCAAGAAGTACTGGGACCAGGGCTCACTGAGGCCAGCCATTGCTCCTGTGATAGGATTTAGAAAGTTGTGAAGCATGAGCCAAGACCAGCCATTCATATGGAAAAGTCTTGGTTAACAGTTTGGGTGGGTCGTAAATTGGGTGGGACCGAGTCTCAGAGGATCTCCAGGGTAGGGCTAACCATGTAAGCTAGGCTGATGGAGTCTCAGATATGGTACCAGCCTGCTCGATCTGTGGCTCTATTGGGGGAGGGCTCAGAAAGGGACAATGGTCTTTCTGTCTGAGAGAGAACTATCCCCCACCTGTCTCTTTGATATGCTAGACACTTCTGTTCCTACCTATGTGCCACTGGTGCCTTTCAAGTTGCTACCCCAGTGCTGGAGCTCAGAGGATGTGAACCTGAGTAAGTCCTTCTGTGGGTTCTTTAAGGGGAACTGCTTGGGACTCTAGAAGTTTCTTTCACTGACTCAAACCTCACTGGTTTGTGCAGCCAGAGGTTATGGGGACTTATCTTCCTGGCACTTGAACCCTGGGCTGGGGTGCCTGGTGAGGGGCTGGGACTCCTCACTTCTGAGACATCCCTCCCAAATTTTTATCCACCACACATGGATGGGGGACAAGCCTGTTACATATCTCCACCCGTCTTACAAGTCTGGATGAATGTGATTTCTTTAATTCTGTAGTTGCCAGACTTCCATTCAACTTGGTTCCTGATGGTTCTGTGTGATGGTTGTTATAATATTTTAGTTGTAATTGTAATGTTTTGTGAGGAAGCAAGCTGTGTTTACCTATGCCACTATCTTGACCGCAAGTTATGTAATACCTCTTAAAACGGACAATATTCAACTCCACAAAGCAGACCTCAAGAAATCCCACAAAGTGGATATTATTGAGATTATATTTTCTAACCACAAAGCAGGAAAGTTAGAAGCCAAATGATTAATAAAACCATTCCTATACTTAAACACACTTTTAAATAACTGATATTTCACACAGGTCATCTTCATTAAATTTAGATAATATTTTGACCAACCCTGGCTGGGTAGCTCAGTTGGGTAGGTAGAGATTCAGCCACATACACCAAGGTTGTGGGTTCAATCCCTGGTCAGAACACATACAAGTATCAACCAATGAATGCATAAATAAGTGGAACAACAACTCAATGTCTCTCTCCCTCTCTCTCTCTCCCTTCCCCAATAATGAAAAGACAATGTGCCAATTTGTGGGCTATAATGAAAGCAGGAAAATATATAGCCTTAAAGGTAGATACTAAAAATTAAAAAAACTGAAAATCAATGAATTAAACATCCTCCTAAGATACTGGGAAAATACAGCAGAGTAAACCCAAAACTATGAAATATATCAAACAATGACATTATAAAGGTAAGAAAATTGGGAGACCAATTCAAGCATCCTATTACCCAAATAATTGGCTATCTTAGCCCAGGTACTCTCACTTAATCTCTAAAAGCAAAACTGAGACAGGGGCTTTTGTGCAGCAGTTTGTTTGAAAATAAATTCATGGGTATAGGAGTGATAAACCAGAAAAAGCAAAGCAGAGGAGAGAAAGCCAGTGCTAAAGCGCACCATTAAGCTGGACTTTCATCTGGATATTGGGCTTTCTCATGCCAGGTACCCTATGCTGCACCTCACAGAATGTGCCTCAGTGCTGTCTGCCTGAAAGAAGACTGGCATTTCTGCATCAGTACATTTTCAGGTTGCACAAGAATGAGTGGCGGGTGTCCTGCAGTGGTACCATGACCCCACATCAGACTTCAGTTCACAGAGCCATGTCCCTTATGAATAAATTCTTCCCTCTTCAGTTGTATATTCTGCCTTGTCTATACCAGCACCTTCATGAGCCACCCCCAGATGTATTTCTTTGCTTTTGCCTGTAGGTACTATTGTACAGTTTGTTTGCTATCCATGCTTTCCTCCTGGAGCACAGGCTGTATTTTCTTGCTTAAGCCGTGCTGTGACCTGGCCCTCATTATTAGTTGGGAAGCGATGAGGGAGATGGGGGTAGATCTTGATGGAAACTATCATAATAAGTGGCATCTCCCTCCTTTGAGGTCATTGTTTGTACCTAAGCAAGGTAAAGATACTCTCTCTTATCAAGGGGGTCAGAGGCTGCTTCTGCCAGCCTGGAGAGTTTATAGGAACCTGGGGGTTCAAGGTTCTCAGACTTATCTACCCAAATGTCCCCATGACAGGTCTCAAAGTCCGACTCCTTTTCTATCACAGCCTTGGCATTTGCATAGGGAACCTATCAAGGCTGTAGCCTTGGGCCAAAATTCAACCCTGGGTCAAAATTGTCTGCAGCCACAAGTAATGATACCTTCCGTAAATGCTACCATACTATAGAGATCCTCTGGCTTTCAAAGCCCACTTTGAGTTGATAGGTAGCCGAACTAAGCCAGTAAATTTTCTTAATTTAAAGTTTCTAAAGCATTAACAAAACCCAGCAAATCTGTGATCCTTTTCCTTACTATCGCCCCATATTCGAACGCCTTTTCTATCTCTTAATAGAACACTTCATCTTCACCTGCACTTCACCCCAATCCACTGCAGCATGAGCTCAGTAATTGTGATGTAAGGGTTCTCACCACTTCCCCACCACCAGCAGTGAGGCCCTTGCTGCTGTCTGACTGGTAAGAGATTCAGTTCCAGAATCTATCCTGAGGCTCTGCTTTCTAGGGCCACTTCTGACACCAACTCTTGGCCTGCCTACCACTTGCTCAGGCCCAAACAAAGCCCGAGGCAAAATCTTGCAAGTAGAAAACTTACTTAAGATGTATTCCCCAAAAGCAGGATTGAGGGATATGGAAAGAGAAATTGGGATTTGTTTGGTCCATTCCATGGGAAGTGGAGCTCTGTCCCACTCAGCAACCCCTAAGGAACCACATGGAATACACCTCAGAATTGTTCACATGAAGGCCAGGCAGGAGCATTTATCCATCAGTTCGTGCCCCCCTCTGTCGAGGGTTGTTATCTCCTGAGCTGCAAACTCTCTCACATTTTCAGGTTGCACATGAGTGAGGACCAGGTTGGGTTTCTTGCAGGAACAGGACCATCGCACTGTGAGATCAGGGAAGCCCCAGGAATAAAGCAGGAGACAGACATGGCAACTGAAGGTTACACCTGCGACAATATGGGAATCACCTCAGGGGAAACCAGGTTAAAAAAACAGGTCATGCGCAAAGTATCAAGAATTAAATTGTCATAAGAGAGGGTGTAATCTAATGGTTGAGAGGAAACTTTCAAAGTAGACTACCTGGGCTCATACTCAGGCCTTCCCATTTACCTGCTATAGAATTTTGGGTAAGATACTTAGCCATTCTGTGCCCAATTTCAATGACAGTATCTGCTTCATAATGCCTTTATAAATATTAAATGACCTATTTTATATAAAGAGATTAGGCAGTGCCAAGCACATGATAAACATGAAGGAGGAACCGCCCCCAAAAGCCAAGAATTTATTTATAAAAAATCGTATATTTATTCTTACATATTTAAACTGCAGTCACCTTCAAAGTACTCTTCATTTGATGCAATACACCTATCAAGACATTTTTTCCGCTGCTCAAAAACAGTTTTTGAACTCATCAATTTTGATGCCTTTTAGTGCTTCTGCCATTTTTTGTTTCACCTTTTCCACATCAGCAAAACATTTCCCTTTGAGAATTTTTTCATCTGGGGAAACAAAAAAAAAGTTGCTTGATGTGAGATCAGGTGAATAGGGAGGGTGGGGCATGGGGTCATGCTGTTTTGGGTCAAACACTGCTGATCACTCAGTGCAGTGTGGGCAGGTGCGCTCACAAAATCACCCCTCAGGAAATGGGCAAAGGGGTTGAAAGAGTCTTCAAAAAAAATTCACTGAAGCCTAACACAGCCTCTCACAAGATGCCAACTGGGGCACTGATATAGATGGGTTCCTAGAACACTCACCCAGTGGGGGAAGCCTGAACTACCAGGAGCCCGCCCTCCAGGAGATAAATTTGGTTGTTTTTTGGGCGGGTCCCCCATTATATATGTCTCTCTCACTACATTCTCCACAACAACAATGGAAGCTAGAAGACAATGGAACAACAGCTTCAAAATTCAAAGGCAAAATTATTTCCAACATAGGATTTTATACAAAGGAAGCAGAAACTACCTAGTTGCCCTCCATTAGGAGAATGATAAATATTTTGTCACTCGTTCAGCAATTAAAATAAACGAACAAAGCTATATACCACAAATCTCAAAAACTACACTGGAAGAGCCATTAGCACTAATTGATTCCGACTAAATGACATTCTGGAAAAGGCAAAACTATGGAGACATCAGTAATTGCCAGGGCTTGGGGTGGGTAATGAATAGGCAAACACAGAGTTATTTTTTAAGCAGTGAAAATACTCTATATGATACCACAATGATAAACACATGTTATTATATATTTATTGATGCACTTGTGAACATGAGGTCAAATGATTTTTTGGACTGAGGCTGACATTCCATTGTATATCCCTTTGTCTTTTTAAATTAATATACAACACTAAGAGAGAACCCTACTGTAAACTATGGACTTTGGGTGATTTTGATGTATCAGTGCAGCTTTATCAGTTGTAGTAAATGTCATACTCTGTGTGGAATGTTGATAATGAGGGAGGCTATGTATATTTTGGGGGCAGAGGTATATGGGAACTTTCTGTACTTCTTGCTCAATATTGCTGTGAACCTACAACTGCTCTAAAAATTAAGTTTTTTAAAAATAAATAAAATCTTTTTAAAAAGACCACTAGCATTTATTCTCATGCTGCAAAGATGGTTCAACATGAAAAAATCTAATATTACTTATCATATTACTTGATCTTTGCAGGAAAGCCATGATCGTCCTAGCAAAGAGGCATTTAATAAAATTTAGCAGCATTTCCTAGAGTTAAAAAAAAAACTTTAGTAAAACAGGATTTAACGGCAGGTTCTAAATAAATAATGGAAAAATAAATAGGCATCTCAAATCAAAAGGCAACCTCATACATAATTAATCATTTAATAAAAACAATTTCCTTCTATCAGGGATGAGACAAGCTCTCAATAAATATTCGTTGAGTGAAGTGTATCCATGGTCCTGAGCAAGTTCTTGACGTGCCGCTTGACTATTCGAATGCTAAAATATTTTTTAAAACTTTAAACTCAAATGGAACCATGTAAAAATACTCAACCCTTTCAGTCATAGTTTAAGAATCAGTATAATGTAAGTTATCATTTATTCTATTTTTATACTTAACACTCAAAATTACAACTGAATTTACAGATATCTCTAAAACTAGAGAAGAGAAAATTAGAAAATAAGTCTGATTTTGCAATTAGTAACAATTAACCTGAATGATATTCCTCATTACTCATTTACATGACAAATTTAATCCCTAAATGCATGTGGATTTTAGATTTAGTCAAAAGTTTCTACCTTTATTGGCACAAGGATTCAATTTTTGTTGCCAAGGGCAATTCAGAACCCTTTAAGGTATCTTTCTCCCAGACATGTCTCTAGAACATGATCTTGCAATTCAAAATTGAAGAAAAACATTTAAAAATATTTTGGGCCCTAACCATATAGCTCAGTTGGTTAAATAACATCCCAGCATACCAAAGTTGTGGATTCAATCCCCTGCCAGGGTACATACAAGAATCAACCAATGAATGCAATTAAGTGGAACAATGAATCAATGTTTCTCTCTCTCTCTCTCTCTCCTTTCATCTCTCTCTAAAAAAGATATATATTTTAGAATCAGGTATAAACCTTAGATCACTTTCTCCTTGCCTTTTCTCTAGAATTTTTCTCCTACACTATGAGGAAAGGAATATATGATGCACTTGTGAACATCAGGTCAAATGATTTTTTGGACTGGGACTGACATTCCATTGTATAAACCTTTGTCTTTTTAAATTAAATATTAGGTACATGTTTTAATCATTCTCATTAATTAATTGCATAAAAATATCTGTCTCACAAAGTTATTGCCAAAAAACCCCATCATATAATAGTTTTCCAATAAATACTAGTCCAAGGGACTCCCTTCCCCTTTGCAAGTGGACAGGAGTCGCCTATCTGGACCATCACATGAAAGCTAGAGAACGTCTAATGCAAACCCCACTCATCTGTGTCAGGGAATCCATGTGTGTGAGATTGTGTGTATGTACATGTGTGTAAATCATGCATACCTATAACAAGTAGGAATCAGACAACTTGAATCTATATTTTGTCAAGTTGAAACTGCCATACCACTAAATCATCTTCAAGAAAAAGTTATGAAGTCTGAAGGTGCTTAGGCTTGTACTTCAATCTATAACAGGTTTATAGATTAATTTTTAATAGGTACAAAAAATAGACATTAAATGTTGAACAAGGAATTTTGACCCCTTCCATTTCTGAACATTGACATACAAAGTACAGGTGCTCCAACCTGAGCTAATAATTCAGAAAATAGGAAGAAATTTCTAATGCATTGAGAATAACCCCTCATTTTTATACATTAAGAAACAGCTGCCTGTGACAGGTCCTCTAATTCAATAACCATCACCTGTTTAAGGTCCGCTATTTATTATGCACGCTTAGCTCCCATGAGCTGCTTCACCAACCCGATCTCTAAATCAATAGCATGTCTGCTCACCTGTTCATTTTTCCAAGAAGAAACCATACATGGGGTAGAAAGCGAGGGTCTTTTGGAAAGAAAAATCTACTAAACTAGAATAGCTAGTAAAATAGGGAAGCCTCTGTGACATACAAACTGCTCTGGGTTAGATATTCATTAGAAGACAAGACATGAAATTTACTGTGGATCTAAATATATAACTTGTGACAAGGCGTTCCAAAGAAACAGGGGCCTAGGAACCTATCAAGCATTTGTACTGTTCTTCTAAATACATGTTTTATTTACCATAAAATATATAAAATATTTAACTTTTTCCTAAAAAGATATCTTAAATTATTCAAAGTCCAGCACACTCCACCATTTCTTTCCATAGGTAAAATAGATTTTTTTTAGGTCAGTAGCAATGTTTTTAAAAAGCAGTCCTGAGATTTCATAAAAGTACAATTCAGTAAGATCAAACACCCACATAAAATACTTAATTGTTCCCAAAGCTAAATAGGAAAAAGTTGGATGTCCCTATGGAAAATCTAACATAATCATTTGGGGATTAACAAATAGCACTAATGTGATTATAGACATACCACAGAAATTAAATGTCCATTCTGTACCCTACTAGAGCAGGAGATAAAAAGATTTTGGAGGCATTTGTGATCTAGAGGCAATGAACAACACTTGGATTTCTATTAAATCAAAACAATTTTGATAATTATGAAAGTTCTTGATAAATAAAATACTTCACTTCAGACCTCTTATCTTTCAGTCATTATCTTTTCTGTTCTATTATATACAGATGTGTAAATGGTATTCCCCGAGAACTATTGGTAAGGAAACACTCTTGTTTAGGACTTCACCTCTAAGACACCATTCTTTAAGAGAATATTTTCTTTTACTCTTTCATTCATCAAATTACTTACTATGACTCTATACCAAACACATTGATTACTGTACCACTTCAACATATGCAATAATTATATGTAAATAATTATTGCATTATTCACACATGCAATAAACTGGAAATCTTGCTCTTTTAGAATCTATGTGTTGTGTCAATGGTAATTTAACTTTTTAGTTAGGAGATAAACATGTGTTTGCCCATCTTAATAATCTTCCCTTGGAAAATGTTCCCTTAATTACGTTTTGCATATTTGAATGTGTCCCATTTTCCACTTGTGTTCAAAAACACCGGACTCTAATGGATTATCTAAGTTAGAGAAAGATGCCTTTATATTTTGTGTACTTTGATAATGGACCTTATATGTTTGACCTAGCAGACATTTTGTGACCTATTTCATCACCTCATGAACTCTATTAAGACTTTTTAAAGATATTTAACATCTTATGACTATGCAATTAAAATATGAACCTAATTAAATCTATATAATAACTAAAATTATAGGGTTAAGATAGCTCAACCTTTTCTTTGTAGTTTCTCTGAGAAGCTTGTATTACTAACGCTGACCCTCTTGCAGCCAATTTTCCTTTCTTATCATCACCTGAGGACATGCTTATTGATTTTAGAGAGAGGGGAGAGGGAGAGAGAGAGGGGAGGAGTGGGGAGGAGTGGGGAGAGAAACATCGATTGGTTGCCTCTTCTACTCTCCCAGACTTCCAGACCAGGGACCAAACCCACAGCCTAGATATGTACCGTGACCAGGTTTGGACCCGTGACCTTTAGGACCTGTGACCTTTAGGTTAACAGGATGATGCTCCAACTAACTGAGCCACACTGGCCAGGGCTCGCAGCATATTACCTTCACTTTTCCTTCCAGAGGTACTTTTGTCGGCTTCAGTTCAGTTTCCAACATGCACATAAAATAAAAGTTTGAAGGATCATTTGAGCCAATATCATACTTTGATTATTAATTCAGATGATTTGAGCCAATATCGTGTTTTATGTTTGGATTATTAGAGTAAAACCAGCAGAGCGAGAATTTTCTTTCCTGCCTTATCCAAAAAGCAGCCTAATTACCCTTTCTATGCCAACTGGGAAGGCCCAGCCAGTGGGAAGTGAAATGATTTTTCCCTAATCCCACAGCAAGTTATTAGCAGCTGTGGGCCCACGACTCTCTCTTGTCTCTCTGGGTACCCATCAAACATTACCCTGCATGGCAGTGAGTTGAAAGATATTTTTCCTTGCATCTTTCTGAGAACAGCTGCATGCTGTTGCAATAACTGATCACATTGCACCTTGCAATGACTGGTTTTGTCCTAATTATTTCAAATCTGTTCCAGAAAATAATTTAAATACATACAATTACATTAGCGTGATGAATGGGGCTTACATTCTTTTCAGAGAAAATACGTTCGAAGTAAGTAATTTTTACTTCAAGTTTTTCTTTTTTAAGTAGATATAAATTATAGGATTTGTCAGTTAAACAGGGATAGAGATGTAGAAACAGGCCAGTGTCTCAAAAACAAAAACAAAAAAAGTCTCGGTATTTAATCGAAAGCAAAGACAGCTAGAGAATTAAAATGTAATACAAGAGATCCAAACCTAAAGTTACAGACTAAGGACAAGTTGCCACTTTAAGAACACTTCTTTTTATAAAGTCAGTCATCAAGATTAAGCAGAGCTGCACAGATGGATATCATTCCCAGGTAAGACAGATTCCTCGGCTGTGAGCCACCGCCACACAATAGACACCTGACGGAAGCAAAATTCCTCATGCCTCCTCATCTGCTAATTTTATTAAAGCACGCTTTCAGAATGCATACTGTTTCAGTACAGTCATTGGAATAATCTGACTCAGCCTGAGCCCCACACATAAGTAACCAATGATTATCTCATACATTTCCCCCCCTTTGGGCATGACCAGTTAACCTTATTTACCTGGGTTTTACATTTTTAGGTAATTAAGAAATTTAAATTTTCCAATTTTTAAAATTTCCTCTTTAATAGTTCTTTGCTTTTAGGGAAATACAAAAAACTCCAAGTTTTTTCATTTGTAAGTCCAAGTGCTCTGAGGACAGGGGCACGGCCAGACTTGTTGACCCTCTGTCCTCGGCACTAAGCAGGTGATAGCAGACATTTGCAGAGTAAATGAGTGAATGACACACGATAACATATGTAAAACAGATTAAAAGTTCACCTACAAAATATGCATTAATATGATGTCTTTTAAGTATAAATAAGTTTCATGCCATCTTGAGCTTCTAAAAAATGCAAGCGACTTCTTGAATTTGAAAATGGTACATCTGCAGAACTCACTGGAGTGGCACACACACAGAGTAAGATATTTTCTTTGGAGACCACTGGCAAGCCAGAATAAAATGTCATTTCTCACTGAGGAAAAGAGACAAGTTCTATTTTAGAAGCGGTGGCACCAATACCAGCAGCATTTTCTCAGGAACAGGAAAGCCAGAAAGCATAAAATAAAAAGGTGTTGATAAAGACCCACAGCTACAAGAAGTGGACCCACCATTGAATCCACACCTTGTACAGAAACAAGAGGGTTTCATTACCAACATCTGACAGTGGCCTTCACAGTAGCCCTGGTTATATTGCGTTATCCTAAAACCCAAACGAGTCACCTTATAATCAATTAA
The DNA here is from genome assembly GCA_004026545.1 of Mormoops blainvillei. Classification (NCBI taxonomy): domain Eukaryota; kingdom Metazoa; phylum Chordata; class Mammalia; order Chiroptera; family Mormoopidae; genus Mormoops; species Mormoops blainvillei. Next base: position 16,759 of record PVJD01013274.1, read on the forward strand.
AGTCTGTTAGTCTCATGAGTACATTATGTGTCTCAGGTTTTGGAGGTAGAAGACAGGTTGAAAACCATTGAAAAAAAGTGTGGTCATTTTTTCCCTAGAGTGCAACTCTTAGTGCTTTCCCCTCTTCTGTGATCCTCTGGGAACACACCCAAATACGTGGGTGAGCTCTGTTGTTCCTTAACTGGATGACTCTTAAATCTGACGTGCAGTTTAGTCCTTCTTCTCTAGCAAATAGAAAACTTGTGTTTCTGGAAGCCTGCTAGATATCTCCACCATGACTTTCCACCAGTTTTATCTGTTCCTCCTTCCAAACCATGTCTTCCTCATGGTCTATTTCCTGTAAGGACACCATTAAATCATTGTCAAGCCTAGGCTAAATCATTGTCTCAGGCTAGGTTTCCAGATGCATTTCTAATTTCTCCTCCTCCCCTCTCACCTCTTCAATCCACTCCCTATTACCTCTGTCATTAGAAATAGATATAGATAGATGATAGATATATAGATATAGATATAGATATAGATATAGATATAGATATAGATAATAGGTAGATAATAGATATAGAATACAGGTCATCAGGATTGGTCCCTTGATTTCGTTTAGTTCCTATCTATCTATCCTACAAAATATTTTTCCTTTAACTTGTCATACATAGGTCATGCCAGACTGCCATTTCAGAATCTAATCTTCAGCCTTTTTCAATTGCCTTTCAATTGAGATGAAATGCTATGATTGACACCCAAACTACACTCCCTGTTATTATCAGGGCCTAGACCCCATGATTCAATATCCTCAGCTTGCCGCTTACTACCTGTGCAACCTCAGACCTCATGTCTCTCTGCCTCATTTTCTTCACCTGAAAAGTTTCCTCTTAGGGTTGTGTAATGATTAAATGTGCATTAATACATGAAGTCTTTAGAACAGCACCAAGCATTTATTATGGATTTTATTGGTGTTGTTATAAATGATCTTATAACCTAACAACCGGGACTGCTCATCATTTCCCAGACATGTCTTTTCTTTTATTATTCCTGATCTTTTGTTCAAATTGTTTCCTGTGCCTTACTTGATCTTTCCTCCACCAAAAATATACCCATTTTTCAAAATCTAACTCAAATACCAACTCTTCTCTTGAAACTTTCACTTAAAAGATTTCTCTTTTTCTGATTCAAGGTCATGTATCTGCCCCAACTAGCTTTATTCATGATAAATAAAATAATATAGATTTTAGTGTTTTAAAATCTTTATAAAAGATGCTATCCTATAGAGCCATTATGTTCTTAAACTGATCTTATTACAGCCATACTAAAAATGTTATTTTATTCTATATCTTTATAAGTGGTTTTGAATTTGAAATCATTTTCAATTGCAAAATCTGAAACAAAAACACAGCTTTAGGGAGAAATAAATTGGAGCTTTCTAAAAACATGACATTGTAGGCTTTAGGAAGACTTTTAAGAGATAAAATTTTAAATATTTTTGAAGTATAAATACAAAGCATTTTTGAGGAATTTGAGGAAACAGCCATAGCATTTTGCCAGTATTCTACTATTTACTATTATATCACAAATGATTTAAAATTGGGATGACCCTTTTCCCCCTTCAACTTCACTATTTTCTGCTATATTTGATGCATTGCAGGATTTTAAAGGTTGCCCTCAAATGGAGACAAATTACACACGAGGAAATTAGTCCAGGTGCAGACAATTAAATGCAGAGTCAGAAACTCCCTGGTGAAGTGAGACTGCGTGTCCCCACTGTGTACTCTAGACTTCTGACATGATGGGGCTTCACTTTCAGTGTGGGATAAGCGCCCCCATGTGGTTTGTACCAGACCTTGGATTTTTTTTTTTTTTAATCTAAAGATTACCTGCTTCCCTATGAAAATGTAGGCAGAACTAAAAAAACAATGGTCTCCCCTGCCTCCAGCTCTCTCCCTTTGGGATCAAGTCAGTAGCAGATCTCCCATCGGGAGGTCTCTTCACCCGTCCACCTGTCTCAAATCAGCGTCCACCCACCATCTTCCCCCCATCCTTACTGAAGTGTTCAGAGCCTGCTCCTTCAGAGCCAAGGTCCCTTGATAGGTCAACCCATTCTAGTGTTTTCATGAGAGAAACAAAACACATGCTCCAGCGACGGTTTGTGCTGGGCCCCTCTCTCCTTTCATCCGTTGATTCACTTTGTTTCTTATTCCCACTCTCATCCCTCTAACCTCCCCCACCCCAACCTTGAAACCTTTCTACAATCTTTGATGAATATTCTCTTATCTGTGTTTATTCTTGTAAAATGTTTATTTTGGTTTTGTGTGCATCCCTTAAAGCCTGAAATATGTGGAACTGAGCTATGGTATCAAGCCTCCTTATTTTAGATACTCAGCACTGCGTCTTTAAGACACCCAGGTTGCTGTGTATACATTCAGTGAATTGCTCTGGTTGTAGTCCATGTAATATTCCATACAGAACATTATATCTGTCCTCTGCCCCAATGAACGGCAACCGTTTGCCTCCAACTCCCACAAATAGTGCTATGATAAACACCAATATCCATGTTCTATGTGGGCCTGTGTGTGAATCCCTGTGAGAAATACCCAGGAAGAGAATTCCTGGATCCTAGGATACGCACACATTTAATTTGATCTTTTCCTGCCGGAGTATTCTCTAGGATGGCTGTACCGACCTATACCACAGCAAGTCACGAGTGAGGGTCCCTAAAGCTCCGCAGCTCTCTCACTGTGCCAGATTAATGTGTGTGAGGTGATATTTCACTGTAATTTCAGCTTATATTTCTGATGAATAATTAATTTGAGTAAATCTTTGATGTTTGTTAACCTTCTGTAAACTGGCCATTCACATTCTTAGTCCATTTTTTATGTTGGGGTTCCTAATTCTTCTGGTTAATTTGCAGGCATCCCCCATTCTTTACGTATTAGGTTTTGGTCCCTTGTTGGTTTAGGCACTGTCAAGTAATTTCTCCATATCTGTCACTTCTAACCTTGTCCATGGTATCTTTCACTGAATGAAAATTCTTAGTTTTCCTTAATGGCATATGCTTGTGAAAGTTTCAGAAGTCCTTTCAACCCTCCTATGAGAAGATATTCTCCCACATTACTTTCTATTAATTTTTAGTGCACATTCAGGTGTTTAATGCATCTGGAGTTCACACTTGCATATCGTATTGGATAGGTAGCAGTTTATCTTTATATGGGAAGTCAATTTTCCCAACATCATATACTGTAGTGCCATCTGTATCATATATAAATTCACTTAATTGTTTATTCTATTTCAGCAGTCCATTTTCTTGTTCTTATCCCAATACCACCTTTTAAAAATTAGTGTTGCTTTGTAGTATGTCTTAATGTCTGGTAAGGAAAGAACCCTTCTTTTCTCTTTTTCCTAAAGACTGATTTAACTACCTTTATTCTTTCACATAAACTTTATCATAAATTCAACTAGGAATTTGATTGAGATTTCCCTTGAATATATAGATGAACTTGGGAAGAGCTGACATTTTTGTAAATATTAACATCCATCCAGAGACATTGAAAATTTATTTATTCAGATTTATTTCTGCATCCTTTATTCAGTTTCAAATTTTTCTCGAAAAGGTTTTGTATTCTTTGTTAGTTCCTCAATACCTTTCAATTATATTGACTTATGAATCATGTCTCATTTTATTCTAATTTCTAGAGAAGTAGCAGAATTATTTTTTAAATAAATTAACATAGAATTTTAATTAGCTCTTCCAAGTATGTTGGTAGTGTAATAGCAGTTCAGGGCTGATGGGGAAATTTAATGGTCTGGGTGGCCCAGGCTCCTTCCATCATGTTAATGCGATATCCCTACCATGCTGGTCTTGTATGCATGATCTATGGTGACTAGTCTAGTCATCACCACTATCTCTACATTTCAGACATCAAAAAATGACAAAGGGGCAGCCATGCCCTTTCCTTTTTTAAAGTTACGACTAAGGCATGAATACATCACTTTTACTCACGTCCCATTGGCCAGAATTTAGTCAGGAGAACTTATCTAGCTGCAAGTGAGTCTGGAAAGATAGTCTTAATTTTGGATGGATGTGAGGCCAGCCCAAAATTTAGAGGTTCTATAATAAAATGGAAGAGAGAAAAAGAGGATATTATTGCCATTATTATCACAAAATATTCCCTTTAAGATAGGGAAAAGACAAGAATGCCCATTGGCACTATTACTGCTTAACATAATTCTAGTGAATGCTCTAGGAAAAGGAAATGGTGTCTATAATGCATTGTCTGGAACGAGATGGAACTGTCAATATTACAGATGACATACTATACATAGAAAGAAATAAGCTACTTGAACAAATAAGGGATTTTAGGAAAGTTGCTGGATAGTAGCCTCTTTTTTCCTTTGACTTTCAAAACACATTTTCCCCTATCATAATACCAAACAATTGCAGATTCCACATGACTGTTATTTGTTCACTTAAACATGGCCATTCCTGATGCCTTTTAAAGTCCTAAAGCAGTTTTGTCCAGGTTGATTTTTTTTCTATACCTTAGCATTTCATTGGTTATTGAAAGTGATTTTAATAGCAAGATAAAAATATGTTGACACATGCAAATGACTGATCTCAAGTGAATTGACTGAGATTTCAGTAACTACTAGGTGGGCTCCTGACTAAATTCTGGCCAATGGGACGTGAGTAAAAGTGATGTGTTCATGCCTTAGTCGTAACTTTAAAAAAGGAAAGGGCATGGCTGCCCCTTTGTCATTTTTTGATGTCTGAAATGTAGAGATAGTGGTGATGACTAAACTAGTCACCATAGATCATGCATACAAGACCAGCATGGTAGGGATATCGCATTAACATGATGGAAGGAGCCTGGGCCACCCAGACCATTAAATTTCCCCATCAGCCCTGAACTGCTATTACACTACCAACACACTTGGAAGAGGTAATTAAAATTCTATGTACACCATTATGTTTAAATTGTCACTATAGCTGGAGATAAAATTCTTGGCTTAAAGTTAATTTTGTTCCAATGTTTTAAAAATATTAAGCCATTGTTTTCTTATATCTAGTGTTGCTGTTGAAAAGTTTAATTTGGGGGGTTTGTAGGTGATCTGTTATTTATCTCTGGAAACTTTTGTAATTCTCTTTGTCTTTGATGTTCTTAATTTTTACTATCGCATCTGGGTGTGAGAGGTTTCACTTTTACTTTACTTTTTAATATATACATCATAATTGACACTTTATGAGGCACCTGTTTGGGTCAGTGATTCATCTTTATACTCCTTAAAAGAATAGGCATTGTGATTAGGTACTCTCCCTCATGGCAATCTGTCAGACCTGGGGGTTTAGCGGAACAGAAGTAAAGACAGTGCTGGCATGCCTTGTCTATTTTTGTAAATGTATCACATCACTTTTTAAGCTTTTGCTCTGCCCTAATGTTACCCCAAAGGCCCTGGTCTCAGAGACCTGAACCATACTAGCTGATTTCAGTGGTAAGGGACCTGTCAGCTATGACCCAAGACCACGTAAGAAAGAAGCAAGAAGAGAACACGAAAGCTTTTCTCCAACCTGTCCTCTCACTGCACCTGCAGTGTCGTCCTCAAACTACCCCATTTCCCTTCAATTCAACCTACACCCTGACCCCACCCATACATAGAAGTTTATTACACCATTCTCTCTCTCCAGGAGGTTCATGCCATTTTTATTGGTTTTTCAGTCCATGCTTCCTTTTCACTTCTAGTTTCTCTGAGGTTGATTTGAAGAGAGAAAGCCAGCAACCTATTCTAATTTCCATCCTAATGGGAAGCCAAAATCAGATACGGGAATTTTTTAATGGCCTTATAAAGATATTGGTATATTAAAAGTAAAACTTAAAGAAAGGGAAGATACCTTCACCAGGGCCTAGAGAGGAAGGTAAATTAAGCCAAATGGGACCTGGCTGGACCACCCTATTCACACCCTATAAAGGCTACAAGTTACTTAAAGGATCCTCGAGGAGAGACATGACCTAAAACAACATTCGGGAATTCCCTGAAGAGTTACCTAACCAGGCCTTGCCTTGACTGGTTCTGATGGTTAACAGGACTCAAGTAAGAAGAGAGGTTCAATAAAGGTTTCTTTCCCATCACCCTTCAGTATAGCTCAAAAGCACATTGCACATTAAACACAAATGAAATAATTCTGTCCTGGGCGTGCTCTATTTTTTTCCTGAAATCCACATGAATTGTTTGTTATCTAAATAGGGACTGATGTTAGGGATTTTTAGGGATGTCATCATTGAGGTTGCTTTTAACTTGTAAAAGTACAGTGTAAATAATGAAAGGACTATTTACGCCTGCATATCTCAGTGCTGCTGAACCAACGTTGCTTTGGCTGAGCCCACCGATCAGTTAAAAATCACAGCCTCTGGACGTATTCTTAGCCAGAGCCCAAAAGAAACCACCTGGGACTATGATTAAACTGACGGATGTCAGAAATGAGAGTAGAAGTTCTAAAATCTCACATGAGAAATTTGAGGGGTCTGAGTTTGGGCTCCTGCCTTTTCTAAAGAAAAACTAGAGATGCCTAGCCTTTTAAAACAAGTATAAGAAAATCCCAAATCCAAACCATAAAGGGCCATTCTAAAGAGCGAAATATGGAAAATATTAACAGAGGATAATACTATTGGCAATCAAACTGGATTGATCCAGAAATGATACATTCACAAACTACCTTTATTATCTGTTTCTCACACTTCATTCCCTATAGGATCACCTATCCATAGAGACAGCTTTGCTGTTAGTATTAATTAAATGTGATTGTTAACACGTAGAGACATTAATAACTTCTTTGGTGTGACAGCTGTGCTGTAGCTAAAGTGCATCAAAGAGGATGAATGACCACACATGAATTGTGATCCACTTCTCCAAATTGGCCAGGGCATTTTAAAGGTATTTTGGGAACTTCCCAAGCAAGCCTTTTCCATCTATCCTCCTCACCCCCATTCTAACAGCTGCTACTATCATAAAAGGACCACATCTATGTAAATCATTGTATAAAATTGGGGGCCAGATTTAAAAAGGGAAAAAAATGAGAAGTAAAGACTAGTGATCAAGTGCTGAATTACGAGGTTGAAAGAAAAATAGCTTATCCAAGAATTTCCCCTATTTGAACTGTAGCAAATAGAAATATACATGTTTTCATATAATAGAACAATATATTTTCAAATATTCTGCCTGTACAGATTTAAGATGGGTCAGAAAGAAATTCTTGTCCTATTTTAGATGGTGGGGTGAGATGAAGAAGAGAATGGATGTCAAAACACCTCTGACATTTCATCCTGGTCAGGTCACTCAGTTGGTTGGAGCGTCATCCTGTATACCAAAAGGTTGCAGGTTTGATCCCCAGTCAGGGTGCATGCCTATGTTTTGATTTCAATCCAGTTGGGGTGCATTTCGGGGGCAACCAATTGATGTTTCTCATTCATTTCTTTCTCTCCCTCTCTCTCTAAAATTAATAAGTATATCCTCAGGTGAGGATTAAAAAAAAACAACTCAAATTCAGAACAGAAAATAGAGAAAACAAATTTGAAACTGATAATCATTTCTAATCAGGACATTTGATATCCAACCTTTCAAAAATTTAAAAGTTTATCGATATCATGGTCTGTGGGAGTCACCTGAAGATTTTAAACTCTGATTTTAGTATTCAATTTACTTATATAATCAGAGTATCTACAATAGCATGAGTTTACTATCCCATTGTCTGTGTAACTTTATTAGTATAACTCTACTATTCTAGGACACTCTTGCTGGAATGACCAGATTGGTCATTATGGGAAATTCCCAAAAGACCTACCAAGCCTTCACAGTTGGTTTATGCTTCCCTGAGATTTTTTGAATGTCTTACCTCAAATTTCTTTACTCTTTCCATCAATTCTAACCTGTTATATCATGACCCCTACCCAACCCTAATCAAGCCTCTTCTTATAAAGCCCTGGCTTAAAGAGAAAAAGCTTCACATTTCCAATAAAATTTGACCTGTCTTCTCCCTCAGAATGGGTAAAACTCTGTTGAGGTGGTGTTCCCATTTGCTGTGGGGTAAATAGCACACTTTGTGTTACCGACAGGTTGTGTTGGTGATATTTGAGGAGCATTTGATGGAAGATAAAATAATATGGCTATGTATTCATTATAAACACTTAGAACTCACAATAAAAAGAATGATGTAAATGATAAATTATTTTTCACTTTAGCAAAGATGTATTTGTAGGAGAAGCTGCTGGAACTTGTTGTAAATAGCAAACGCCTGGGTCTTGTGCTCTGTATAGTTAGGGGCACACTGTACAAAGCAGCAAACTTCTCCTGCCCCAGCACTTTCCATTCCCCATATTCTGCGGCCTTTCTTTTGGGGGAGGTCGGTTCAGCATTTATCACCATCTAACATATAAACACACATACCAGCTTCAGATGCTAGCCTGGCTGTGGTCGTGTACCACAAGGCTTGCGTGCTGCAGTGACTGCTGAGTCAGGAGCGGGCGGAGCACACCCTCATGCCCAGAGGTGACCCTCAAGGCATCAGCCGAAGAGAACCTACTGCTCTGTAGGTGTAGCTGTGGGGAAGGCAGATGTGGTGAGAGGGGAGGAGAGGTCTAAGCAACCATAGCGGGCCTGGACTAGGGTGAGGCCAAGGAGACGCACCTCAAAATGTAAGCCCTTGCCACACCATTTGGTAATCTAGGGAAAGGATATTTACTTGTGATATTTCAATAAGCCAAAATTAATGCAAAACAAATCCATGATGAATAAATATCAAAATTTGAAGTGAACACAGGATCATTATGACTTACTTTTCCTTTTGCCTAAGGCTCCAGTATGCTCATTGACTGTGCCTTTATCTAAAAGTTTTATATTTTGTGCTTCATGGATATTTTTTCATTGACTTTAATTGTTTAAAATGTTGTGTTAAAGTATTGCTTTAGGGTTCTCCAGGGAAAGAAACCAATGAACATATAAGTATATATTACAAAATATATATACCAATAGGATATACAGACACACACAAGGTATGTCTGGGAAAAGTCCAGCTGTTGTTAATAAAATGAGAATGGTTTGTACCACATCAGTGTAACCTGGAAGCCAAGGAGAGTGGACTGGAATGCACATGTGTGAACAATGACAACTTCACTGTACCAGTTGGTGTGGGCAGGAGACACCACTGAGTGAGCATGTGTCCTATGTGACTGTCTCATTAAAAAATGTCTGAGTGAGTAGAGCAATGAATCTGCATCACATTTTGCGTTAAGCCTGAACATTCTTCTGAGGAAACTATTTGGATGATTCAGAGAGCCTCAGCTACGGACAACTGGTGATTGGCAGCTTCATCATGACAACACGCCCGCTCATGCATCACGTCTCCTGCAGAGTCTTCTGGTGAAACAGCAAATCATCCAGGTGACTCAGCCACCCTACAGCCCAGATTTGGTGCCTTGTGACTTCTGGCTTTTCCCAAACTAAAATCACCTTTGAAAGGGAAGAGATTTCAGACCATTGGTGAGATTCAGGAAAATACGACAGAGCAGCTGATGGTAACTGGGAGGACTGTGTGAGGTCCCAAGGAGCCTACTTTGAAGGGGACTGAGGCATGATTGTCCTATGTACCAGGTTTCTTGTATCCTATATCTTCTTCAACAAATGTCTCTATTTTTTATAGTCCATGGCTTGATACTTTATGGACAGACTTTATATATTAAAATAAGATTTTATGTTCTGTATCAGCTCACAGGGTTATGGAGGCTGATATGCCCCATGATCTGCCATCTGCGAGCTGGAGACACAGGGAAGCCTGTTCTCTAGTCTCAAGGCCTGAGAGCAGGAGAACTGCTGGGGGAGATTCCAGCCTGAGTCTGAAGGCTTGAGAACCAGAGGCACCGATGTCGGGTGAAGATCGCCACTGCAGCTCAAGCATTCAGCAGAGAGGGCAAACCCAACCTTCCTCGACCTTTTTCTTCTATTCCGGTCCTCGGTGGATTGTATGATACCAACCCACAACAGAGAGGGCCATCAGCTATGCTCAGTCCACCGACTCCAATGTGGACCTCTTTAGACACACCCTCAGAGACATACCAGAAATAACACATAATCAGACATCTGGGCCTGGTCAGGGTGACACATAAAATTAATCATCACACATACTATTGATTGATTCCTGAGTTTTGGGGGCACCTCATTAAGTTTTGCACAGGAAGTTAAGTAAAACCCAGGACCACCCTACTCCCAGTTTGGACCACAGGTACTGCATTCTCACATATGTGCATCTTATTGCAGTTCAAAAATTTTAAGAAATATTTTTTTATCCTCACCTAGAGATATGCTTATTGTTTTTTGAGAGATGGGAAGGGAAAGAGAGAGGGAGGAAGAGAAACATCGATGTGAGAGAGAAAAATCAGCTGCCTCCGGTCCGGGCACCAACCGGGAACCAAATCCATAACCCAGGCATGTGCCCTGACTGGGAATCAAACCCGTGACCTTTAGGTTTATAGGATGATGCCCAACCCACTGAGCCACAGCAGCCAGGGCAAGAAATATTTATTGAACACCTACTAAATGGGTTTAATTCTAGTATTAAATAATAAACAACACAGCCCATGCTGGTAGGAAGCTTGCTGTCCAGTGAGAAACACATTAAACAATCAAGGTGATGAGTGTTGTTCAGAAAGGATAGAAAACACTGGGAGCTTCCAGAAAGAGGCCCTGACCAAGGTAAAGAGTCAGGCAAGGCCTCTCTGAAAAAAGTGTTCTTCACCTCAGCCCTGCATAATACATAGGAATTGTCTAGATTAATGAGGAGCTGGAGAGCAGATGAGTTTTTTGAGAGACAGAAGGGAAAGAGGGAGGGAGGGAGAGAAACATCGATGTGAGAGAGAAAAACCAATCATTTGCCTCCTGTCTGTGTGTTCTAGGAAGGGAGAGAATAGTATAAAGAAAGCCCTGGAACTAAGGAAGCTTGTCTTTGTACAGGCAATAAAGGAAAGTCAGTATATGTGAGGCATAAAAAAACATTAGGCAAGCTATAAAATAAAGAAGTCCTAGGGACGTAATGTACAGCACAGTGACTAGAGTTAATAAACTGTGTTCTATATTTGAAAGTTGCTAAGAGATTAGCTCTTAAAAGTTCTTATCACGAGAAAAAAAATAATTATGTGAGGTGATAGATATTAATTAGACTTATTGTGATGATCATCTTGCAATATATATACATATATAAATCATTGTGTTATATACCTCAAACTAATATAATGTTATACATCAATTATATCTCAATTTAAAAAGTTAGACAAAAGCTATGAAGGTAGGCAGAGGATAGAGGGTGGAGGACTTTGAAAATCACATTGAGGGTCCTGGATTTGAGCCACAAAGCAATAAGACTTTTAAGAGTTTTAAGATAAGAAGGGACATAGTAAGATTTGTGCTTTGGAAAATCAAAATTGGGAGATGGTTCTAGAAGAGAAAGAACATATATATTATAATGGCCGAGGCAAGACAGGACAACCAGCACTAAGGTAGTGGCAAGGGTTAGCAAGGATTTAAAAAAATAAATTCTGGAGACATTTATAGATGGAATAATCGGGATTTGATGACTCATTTAAAGATGTAGTGCTATAGAAAAAGAAACTAAATATGAGACCTCGTTTTCTGGCTTGAGCAGCTAAGTGGTTGATGGGGTCATTTTCTGGAGATTGGGCGTATTAATTAAGGTGGCACTAACTGTACACACAATAGAAGTTATTAACTGAAATGATTTCATATGCTGCTTATTGTACTTATTCACTCCCTAAAATGAATTAGATCCTTTTTAGAAAATTAAGTTGAAAAAAAGCAGAAATCATTTACATAAGTTGATTGTTACACCACGTGATAAGAAATTATAAGTTGTCTATAATCATTCTGAATAGAAAATAAGTGATGTAAGATTTTGGCAGTCACATATAGTAACAGAATAACAATAGGCAGTTCATGAAAATGTGGAAGTTCCTTTTATTTCATCTAGTTTGTTTCCGGGCTTATTGCACAAGCATTCTGTAAACCTGAATTTCTGAGAAGCTTATCATAGGAAAAAAAGGTCATAATTCTCAGCGTTTATTTTGAGAAGCCTTAGAATGATTTATTCCATAATATTACATAGACAAAGCAGCATTCTCTCACAAGATCCTTGACATTTTCCAAATCCTGTTCAATGTTTTTCATTGTATTTTCAAACAGTATCATGTTCATTATCTGATATGTTTAAGGGTGGGAGGTGGGGGAAAAGACAAAGCCATTACAAAGAAAAACAAATAAAATCTCACCTTGGGTTTTACATGCTTAAAAATATTGACAGCAGCACATTAGCTCCCAAATTACCCATAGGCAGAAAGATAGCAGCAGCGGCAATAACACAGTTTTTGAATCTCCCCAAATCACCCTCCACAAACACAGACAGAACTGAGATTGCAAAACAAGAACCCAGGGACAATGTCTAGGACAAAACGACAAGATATCTCCACAAGCAGGAGAGGTTGAACCACCAGCGGCAATGACACATGTGATGACAACTATAGGAGGAAGCAAAAGACAAGGGACTTCCAATGAACAGCCTAGAAATTGCCAACAGGTACCCACTCCCAAAGGAAAGAGTCTACTTTCAGTACGGAAAGTTCCTCACACCAAACCAACAAGAGCAGCCAAAACTGGGAAGGGACACCCTGGCTGGCTCACTTGATTGGAGTGTCGTCCCAGAAACAGAAAGGTCACAGATTCAATTCCCAGTCAGGGCACGTGCCTAAGTTACAGGTTCTCGCATCAATGTTTCTCTCCCCGTCTCTCTCCCTCACATCCCCTCTCTCTAAAATAAATAAGCATGCCCTCGGATGAGGATTTAAAAAGAAATGCGAAGGAGCTTTGCAGGCTCCAGAGGCCCTGCAAACTCTCAGATTGGTCATATCACAATGCATTTAAAAGATAAAGAAACCTTTCAATTCTGTAAGTGACCATTCACACAAGAATACTACAGGTATTAACATTTCTGCACTCAAAAACCCCACTTTCATAAAGCAGATGCTACAGGAGAAATCCCCAGGCTAAAGAGAAACTCCTGCGCACTGGATATAAACGGAACAAACAAATCGGGGACACAAAGGCAAAGAAGGAGAAGAGCCAGACCAAGGTGGGAGGGGGCAGATGCGATACATATCAGACAGCAAAGGTCTGTAGAGCCAGACACACCACAGTAACAATGGGGAATGGATCCGCGGAGAAATGAAGCTATTGTAAAAAAAAAAATGAAGCAGACAGATTTGAACACTAATTAAATAGCTGATAATATTAAGAAATTATTGTTAAAGTTTTAAGCTTTAATAATACTATTCTGGTTCTGCTTTAAAAGGGTCTTCATGTTTTAGGAAGGCATACTAACATATTTTTGGACCAAAGGCTATCATAAGATTTGCTTCAATAAAAAATAAACTTGCCTCAAAATAATTTAGCAAGGGAGAGAAATGTAAACGGACCAGGTTTGGTCTTGAGTTGATAATTGTTCAAATTGAATGGTGAAGCTTGAGGTTTCTTATATTATTTGCTATACTTTTGTATATGTTTGAAATTTTCCATCATGAAAAGTTTAAAAAACACACATGGTCATATTTAGTTCAGTTTTGTTTTTTATTCCAACTTTATCTTAACCAGTTTACAATGATGATGTTAGATTAACTTTCCAGGTTACCAAGCCATTAGAAAATTGGCTCTAAGTTAAAAGAATAAATCAGACTGTAAGGGTGATACATTTCCCTTGATGTTGGTGTATATCATTTGTCAATGAATTTTAATAAACACTAGGTGGCACAGTGATTGCTTTATACTAAACAGGCAAAAGAGAAAATGAATTATCTCACTGGAATGAATAATGCCATCTATCAAGCTATTTCATGGTGACAACACTTTTTGAAATCGTCCTATTTCTTTAAATATGAAAATGTCTTTTCATTTTAAAATTATAATTCTGCCTCTGCATTACAAGTTCACCTAAACAGCCCTGGCTGCTGTAGCTTAGTGGACTGAGTGCCAGCCTGGGAATCAAAGTATCACTAGTTCAACTCCCAGTCAGGGCACATGCCTGGGTTGCAGGCCAGGTTCCCCAGTTGGGGGTGCTCAAGAGTCAACCATACACTGATGTTTCTCTCCCTCTCTATCTCCCTCCCTTCCCCTCTCTAAAAATAAATAAATAAAATCTTTTGAAAAATAAAAAAAACAAGCTCACCTAATTTATTAAAACTTCTATTTAGGTAGCAATTTTCATTCTTGCTTTTTTTTTTTCATTTTTCAGTTTATTTTAACATGGCTGTGCCCGCCAGGAAGGAGCTGGAATTGAACTTTGCATGGTTAAGTAGGTGCAAGAATTTTATATTCTTTAAACTGGATTGACACAAAGTATTCCATATGTTGCAAAAATTAATATGAAGTAGCCTTGAGCCTTTTCTCTAATATCTGCCTGTAACTTCTAGCTTCTCATTGTCATGTCATTAATTGGTCCCAAATCTTGTTTTAGCTATCTCAGTGTTCTTGTTGGCTAATTTTTTATTAACACAAATCATATATCATTCTATTTTTTTTAGTTTGTGGCTAATTTAGAGAATCACTGAGATTTTAATTAATGGATTATGATTCTAGTATTCAGCTTCAAAATCCATTATTTTGTACAGGAAATAAACTTTACACCCAGTGGGACAGTAGAAAGAACAGGGAATTTGGATGCCTGACAATCCACCATGCCAATTGGCAGCAGTCCATTCAATTCATCTCTCTGCATCTCAGTTTCCTTCATTCAATCTTTTATTGCCTGAATATTTATAACTGGCTTTGCACTGAAGCAAGGAATACAGTGGCAAATGCAATATATCACATCCCCACTGTGGTATTCTAATTGATATGGAAAAGGTGTTTAAGACTTACCAGAGTGAGGAGTGGGCGACAGGGGTGTTTGGGCAAAGATAACAAATTCAGTGGTGCTGAGCGAAGGAACCATTATAAAATGGATAAGCATGATTTAGAATGAATGGGGGAGGTAAGAAAATAGGAAGGTGCACCTGCTAAATGGTGAGATTGAACAGAATAGCCCATTAGCTCCTTCGAGTTTTAACTGCTTATAAAATTGGGTAGCAGTTGAATCAGAGAATCTTGGCTTTAAGCGTTTATTAGTGCCATGATCATACGCAAATTCTTGGCACCTCTAAACCTCAGTGTCCTAATCTATAGAATAGTGAGTATACCTACCTCAAGATTGTCTGGGGCTTAAATAATATAAGTCCCGTGTCTGATATACTTGAGGCATTCTGTGTATAAATGGTAATGATTACTATTAGTTTATACTTGGCCCTTCTTGACGAAGATGGCACTGCAACTTTTATCTGATTTTATTCCAACAAAAGTCCCAGGAGAGATTTATGACAGTATATAATTTCTATTTTACAAATAAGAAAACTTAAACTCAAGGGGTAGCATAGGAAATGAATGAGCTAGCCTGGTCACCTGGCTTCCTGTTCGGCCTTCTTTTTCCATCAGACAATAATACTCTTCAGGCTATTGTAGCTTCCCTTTGAACAAATAAGGAAATCTAACAAAGACTGGGGACTTGTACAGTTTAGCTTATCTTAGTGCTCAAGGTTTCAGATTTTCCTTTGTTTTTTTCCTATTATTCCAACAGATCGATCTTACACAGAAGCTATTCCTCTCGTGCTAAGCCTTCTTTCTGGAGTGTTAAGGTTATGAAAGTCTTGTCAGTCAATGACCTGTTAGAATGAAGACCAGCAAGTGTTTTTAATGATTTTTATGTGCACTACAGCCTCGTCTCTGTCATTCTTCCATTACTTTGGATTTGTGAGCTAAAGCTTTCTTTACAAGCTCTTTCTCAAAAAATCAGTAAAGCTTCCACTAGAAATTGCCTCAACGGGATGACATATTTCAAATAAAAAGTCACACTCTCTTGGGCTGTAATCTCATCTTCTCTTGGAAATTCAGTAGAAGTGATGTCACCCCTAGCCTAGTTTTTACTTGAACTGCTAATGATCAAAAAAAGCTATCGGTACTGTATGTTTTGGGGGAGTGGAGAAAAGCAAGAAGATGGGCATAGTGTTCCCAAATTTTAAACACTTTTCGAACTGACCTGTACTATTTAAAAATTATTACATGGAAGCTCCTCTTATTACCTGCTGTGCAGTTTGTTATGCAGGTACAGTGACTCCAACTTTATTCTCTTCCAGGCAAAGTTTGTTGTTGATCCAGAAAGAGGAACAAACATCTTCCTGACAGCAACTCAAAAGGGATATTCAACTTACTGGTTACAGTAACTCTATTAAGAGAATATTTCTTCTGTTATTCACCTAATATTGCTTGGGTGTTAAATATGCAGTATAGCTGGAGATGTTTCCCAAATGTTAGATATCCATTTTGAGTGTGACAAGATAATTTTACTGATGTTGTCACTCCTGCTTCCATATATCAAACTCCTTACCAACTTTAAAAAACTTTTCCTGATTCTGCCCACCCCAATGAGATGGGATCTTTCCTAGAGCTCAAGCAACTACCCCCAACCCTACAAGCCATGGGCAGCTTTACCTCCCTACAGTTACGGTTGTTTGTGTTTTTGCCACAGCCCTTACTAGACTACACACTTTCTGAGCTAAGCCTTCATTATCTCACATACCTATAATATGTACCCTGGCTTCCTGCACATGGTAGGTAGAAATCTAAGAAATGCATATAGAATTGAATTCTCCTGCCTCAAATCAAAAGTACCTTATGCACCAAAAAGATAACACCTAGGGGGGAAATGCATTCCTTTGAAGCCTTTGGGGAAAAAAAAAGATATTCACAATGATACAGTGTACTTCAAATGATCTCAGACTACTAAACTTTTAATATAAGCCACAAATTTAGGCTTCAAATTGCTCTTTCTACAAAAGGAAAGAGTGAATGAAGTTCTGGGATGTACACTGATGATTTGGGTAGTTTTTATGATGGGAGAATCTGTCTATCAAAAGACTCAGAGTACTGCATACAGCATAATCATCACCACTGAGTACAAAAGTGTCAAAGGTCTTACTTGAAGTGTGTTTCCCTGAAATTATCCCTGGCCATTTGCCTTGAAGTAATATATTTCAAAAATAAGATCTTCCTTTTAACAAGGGAAGACAAAAGCAGGAAGGAATGAATGCTAATGAATGATATCTCACTGGTAAAGAGCCACAGAACAGGCACAGTAACACACATGGTTTTATAGGAATCCTCTCTTTTTCTATGGACCTTGGAAGTATTTTTACTATGAGGTCAGATTCATAGTTAGGATACAATCATCAGTAGGGTTAAATGCTGCAAGTCAATTGATAAATCAGCATGTCTTTTAATATTTAAGACCTTATAAATTAAATACGTAAAATTAAATACATGCATAATAAAAGACATGAAATACTAAATGTTTAAAAACTGGTGATTCACATATTACATATAGTCTTTCTGTGAGATGAAGAATGAGGATGAGACCACTTCTTGCCTCTCTTGACCTCTCAATATACCCTGAAAAGAAACAGCCGTGAGCTCTCGCTGGGGTGGCTCAGTGGACTGAGTGCCAGCCTGAGGACTGAAAATTCGTCAGTTTGATTCCCGATCAGGACTCAAGACTGGGTTGTGGGCCAGGACCCCAGTGGGGGGCATGTGAGAGGTAACGAATCTGTTTCTCTCCCTCTCTTTCTCCCTCCTTTCCTCTCTTGCTAGAAAGATAAATAAATAAAGCCATAAAGCTAAAAAAACAAAAAGAACCAGCCACAACATGCAGCTTTGTTCTCTCTCTTCTCCCTGACCTTAAACTTCATTTGCTTCATTGTCTTTATACTGTTTAAAGCACATTGCTGTCTCCACTAGTCTAAGTAGAGAACGTCTCACCAAAATCTATACAAATGTGCTCCTTCTTATTACTAAAACCAGAATACTAATGGCTCTTTTCATTTCACTTGCGTGTGATAACTGCGTTCAAATTTATAGTTGCCTTGTTCCTCCTTAGGAAGTGGCGTGGTAATAGTGATCATATATCATGTGTGATATGTAGCAGTTTGTGTTTTCCTTTTTGCTTTGGCTTTCCGGAGGCTCAAAGTCAAACTTTAGCCCA